>JARQZJ010000100.1:1400000-1570000 GCA_030704895.1 Henosepilachna vigintioctopunctata | reverse complement strand
TGTTGAGTCGGTCGCCATCTTCAACAGTAATGCCAACTTAAAGTTCTATACTCTAAAAAAAAACACCCACTACAAACAGTATTATCATTACAGAATATCGATTAAGGTAACTCTGATCTGAGTATTAAATAATTAATTTCAGTATAAGTTGAGTATGAGTTGTAACACTTGAATTTAATTTACATTTTTATTGTCATAACGTGACGTATTTCGTCGGAATAACCGACTTCTTCAGACGTTGATACAATACGATTAACAACAAATCTGACTATTCAAGTACCTATAAACAACAATAGAATGAAAGGTCTTTGAGAATTACTCTATGGTTACTCTTCTTCTTATTAGTTCTCTTTTTGTTCATAAATACTTGTAAAGTCAGGTTTGTTTTTATATCATATTCTATTAACATCTGAAAAAGTCGGTTATAACGACGAAACACGTCAATTTATGACAATAAATGTGTAAATCAAATTCAAGCGATCGAACTCTCCTACAGTTACATGAATTTGCACCAAGTAAATGCCAATACTATTCAATAATAATTGATCTTAATATTATGTCAGTAATATGTGTGTTAGTTATATATTAGTTATATTTATGAAAAACTCATTATCAATTCTAATTATAGATTAGATAATAGTTTTATATAATAGATAATCAAATTTTCAGTTTTAATACGTTTGTGAAAATATTCAATAGGTAAATCAATAAATGAATTTCAAGAACCAGCTGATGAAAAGATAAGAAGAAGACGTAGCAACTTATACACGAGGTTTACTTATGGGTATTTTTGCGCACATTTTTTCCTGTGTTGATTTTCGAAAACACGCATTATTCTTGAAAAAACCTTAGTTTCAAGAAATCGCTAAGTTATTTAGAATCTATCAATATAAGAATGGATGGAGCTAATTGTATCACTTCAGTATGCCAAATAGCACAGACTGTGGCAGTAATACGATTAGAAATAAAATTTCAACATAACTACAGTTGAATCAACATTTGAAATATGAAACAAAATACTGAGATGTGTAGTTTAAATGCTGATAATAAATGGAATGGATAATGAATAAAACTGCACTTATGAGTGAAAACCAATTATGAAATTCACGAAATTATAAATGACAATTCAACATATAAAGAAAAATCAAATCCTACAACCAAAATACAAGTAAATCTCAACAAGATTATCGATTTATATCGATAACCACGGACTATATATGTAGGTAGTCAGTCAAAATTACACAAAGAACATTGCCATGCCGCTCAATTGCAAGTAAATTTTGATCTGAATCGATGAGAAAGTTATTCGTTAAATCGAGCATTAATCCAAGATTGAATGCCACAAGTTCATGAGAAAAATTAGAGTATATTCGTAGACCTGAATCATTTGTTTTGATTGCGTTAGATATGGATTCCCTTTCAACCAAAGTAACAATAGAAAAAGACATTAATATAAATAAAAAAGTGATGATATACGAGCTACCAAAAAAAGAATTCAGTAGTTTTTGAGTTTCCTTAGAAATCGACTTATTTTAGATTTAAAAGTTCTTTTTATTCACAATCTATAAAGTGCAATGGCCTTACCAATTTCATCTACAATTTACCAAATACTTCTACATTTAGATTAGAAACATTACACCAGAAGAACTTGAAACATCAGTATTGAAGAATTAAAAGAACAAAACGCATTTCCTCCATACATAGATGATTCCACAGCTTCGATAAATTCAGAACATATTAAAGAATTAAAAAAAGCTGTCAACTCATAGGCATTATAATAGATTGTGAAATACAAGAGATATGGAAGAATGTAATGAATAAAATTCAAGTTAGTAAATTACGACAGACCTATTTGATTCAACAAAAAAATATACAACCAAATATACCGAAATTAAGAATCTGTTGTTTCAATGAAATATAGAAAAAGCTTTGTGAATTCACTTACAGATAGGAATGTTCTATTGTAAAATCCTAAAAATCCACGATATAATCGATCTTCTCATGAAACTAAAAAGATTGAAAATGGAATAAATTATATAAATATGGAATATATAGCTGAGACTTCATAAAATATCAGTAACAGAAACATAATATAACGTTCGGCCATATATATATATATATATATATATATATATATATATATATATATATATATATATATATATATATATATATATATATATATATATATATATATATATATATATATATATATATATATATATATATATATATATATATATATATATATATATATATATATATATATATATATATATATATATATATAATAATATAACATGCTTCATATTCACCAAAATTGAACAGTATGATAAAACAAATACCAATTATGATCAACATAAATTTTGAAGAATGTGATTAGTCTCATATTGATAAAAATCTTAAAGATAATATCTTAGATAATAAGAGGCACTCAATTGTGGGCAATTCTAGGTATATACCTAATTATAGAAAATAATAATATTATGTTGAATAATAACTAAATTAATAAATGAAAAGAAATATAACAAAGACCTCAATCTAATCTAAAAAAAACTCAAAAATTAACTAATAACTAAATACTAAAATTAAATGAAATATTACAAAGAACTCAATTCAAATCAATCGATTTTAGTCAATTTCCCTTGTTCACATTGCTCCTAATAATAACTTATATGCAGTCAAAGTGAATGTTACATTTGTTAACAACTCTATTGAATATAGACTCCATAAACGAAAAAGGGGATTGCATTAGCCATTTGGTCGTGTCTAGGTCGAATAATTCTGTAGTACAAGAATTATACCTAGGAACACTAAATTTCAAAGCGGACAAGAGAGGGGGACAGTCAATACATTTGTGCAGTAATTAGTAAAAAATTTTAGTGATAAAGTCTCTCGCTTGCCCTGCAATGAGATTAAACTAAATCGACTCAATAAGTCATAGTTGACTCCTCTCTGTGAATGAACTTTATCCTTCCTCCAAACGAACAATTCCAAGAACCTTCTCTGAATGGCCTCGAGATGGCGTTGATGGCAAGTGTAAATAGAATGCCAGATCATGCTGCCATACTCCAACTTGCTACAGATTAGGGCATTAAATAGTCTTATAAATGTTGAGGAATTATTGAAATATTTGCCATTGCGTATAACGAATCCTTATACTTTCGTGGCAGATGAAATAAGTTGAGTGATGTGTGGAATGAAGGAAAGCTTTTGATCGAAGACTATACCAAGATCCCTGACCCTATCAGAACGAGAAAGAACCTGAGCACCGACGCTATAATAACACTCAATTCGATCTTTTTTCCTCGTGAAAGGTTATTGTCAAAACAAATGATTTTTTGAAAAATGATATTGTCAATACAAGTGAAAAAAAACGAAATCTTTTGATTGCAACCCATTACAATCAATAGATTATTGAAACAGAAATCATACAAAGACTAAAGAACAAATAAAAACGAACCTTTTTGAAATAATTTTTACTTGAAGCAGATAAGAAACAGATAATTCGAGAGCAGACTGTATAACTTTGGAAGAATTTGAAAATCAACATAAGTCAACGAGACAAAAGAGATCCTGAAAGAAAGTGGAATTAATTTCAATATTTGATTTCTGCAATTGTTTTATGATATATATTTTGAGAATCAGGAATGTACATGCGAGTAAACAATTTAGTATTTCAAAATTGAATATTTGAATGTGAAAATTTTATAGATCAACCTAAACCTAGTAAAACAATAAATAAATAAATACAAATTTACAAGAAAATTGCTCATTGCATTTACGAAGAATATATAATACGAGTATAATATAATGTGATTAATAAGATATATATATATATATATATATATATATATATATATATATATATATATATATATATATATATATATAAATGTAATTGTGTGGGTTATAGGCAAATGAAAGGCCACTATGAATAGGTTTTATTCAATTTGGATGCCTGGTCTATATTTCGATTGTGATTACATATGTTATTTAAAAATAATAATAATAATAAGCATAGACATATATATATATATATATATATATATATATATATATATATATATAATTTATTCGGTGAAAGTTTTCACATAGAAATTACCTCGTGAAGTAAAATCTGAATGAGCATAAATGAACACACGCGTTATCGACGTTTTTTTGGCCTCCATAATTATGAATGAATCAGTTCCTTCATATGTGGTGTGATCGTCTCATAATAAGCAAATCATATTCTTTGAACATGAAATTGACATGAGTAAGCAATAATGTATTGTTGTTTCTGCTATTTGGCATATAATTCCTAACCCTACTGAGCAAAGCAAGGTAAGCTACAATAAAGTTTGTATTGTGAAAAACTAATCGATACAAAATCGATACACAAATCAAATTATCTCACATTTGAAAAACATAATATGGACAAAAATAAACAATGACCATGTCGAAAACATACTGAAATTCCATCGGGAAATTTCTCAAAAAAAAATACTTTAATACTCTAATTTAATTCTAAAATACTTTATTGTTATCGTTGATAACATTTGTGTAGACAATTCCCTAAAAATATTTAATAGTGTTGGCGTTTACTTGATTAAATCCATTATAATTGAATATAAACTTAAATTCAAACACTTGAACTTATGATTTACACTTTATTGACTACATAGCATGACGCGTTTCGTCGTTACAAACGACTTCTTCAGATGCTTACAGAATAATATACAGATTAAAGTGTAAATCATCAGTTCAAATGTTTGAATTTATGTTTATATTCAATTCCCTAAAAGATTCATTCGAAATATTTAGATATTTTGATTGAAAATCTCAGTATAGACTGAGTACAAAGGATTCATAAATATGGAAACTAGTTATCTTATTATTCGATAGGGTATGTATCGGAGCTATAAGGCATGGAACCATTCTTACACAATACAGAAATCTCAGAGGTGCTTGGATGGGTCAACAAAGCCTGCCATCTTTGAATGGAGGTACGCACTGATCTTGCGAGAATAGAATCTGCCTCGCTCGAGAGAGTTTAACTCGTTTCTTCCATACAGGTGCTCACGTGAGTAGTTCACGAGTATATCCCATAGAATCCCATTTCTCACTCCCACAAAGATAGGGCCTTGGTGCATACAGAAACAATGTCAAAACTTGATAGTTTGGATACATGCCACTGATTATTCCCATAACAGGATGAAACAGCGCTGTATGGTATTTCCAACAAGTTCGATGTGCTTCGAAACGCTGAAGAACTCTCGAAAGGTTGTGTTTCCATTGACAACGTTTGTGCACAGAGCTATCAAAGAGTTTTATTTGAAATATTCAGGTAATCAAGAGAAATCTCCGAAATGTCCAATATATGTTGACTATTCATATTGTTAAATAAATCGTGAAACATTAAGCCAAGAGTTTAATTCATTTCAATATTCAATTATGTTTCACCGAGAGTTAAGCGAGAATTCATTCTCAGTTATATATTGTAATAATTGTTGATTCATTACTTTATATTTTATATCCCCTATAAGTGATAAAAATTTAGATTTCAAGGTCTTTATCTTCTATAAGACTCATATGACGTAAAACTATAGTATTTAACTTAAATTTTCATTTGAATATTTTATTATCTTGATTTAAATTTAATTGTTTCAAAATTTGATTATTACATTGTCATAAGGAATAACTATTGGTGTAGCTGTACCATACAAATGCATATTTTATACTCTTCATTTCTAAAACAACTCCGAACAACATTCCCGAATCATTGTATCATACAATTAAAGAAGTTCCAATTATTTTTATTTATGAAAACTGACGAAACATTTGAGTAAATTAGTCAATCAAAAACATGATACTGTAACACAGGACAGACACTCAGTACCAAATTTATTTTGGTGAGAATGAGGTGTAACGAATGTAAAGCATCAAACAATCTTCTTTTACAATCTCGTTGAAAAAGAAAACATTATTGCCTATTTTTAATCCGAGGTTATCGCTTTTATTTTTGTTTTCAGTTTAGATAGATAATGTGCTGCTTTATACTTGGCGGTATTATGTGTGCCATGTATTTTTTAACGGTAACTCCAAATTATGTTAAATCATCATTTCATGCCAACGCAATAATGATTTTCTTGTTTACTAATAGACGTTAATATTTTCAATAAACTTAGGTCACGGTTGGATTAGATCTACTCTGAATTCAATTCAAATTGAAACAAACACTACCTATAATAATAGGATAACTCAGTATGATCCTCATTTATGATTTATAATCATTTTTCATTCAATTTTATTCATTGATTATCGTGATATTAATGACAATTTGTTCGTTATCAGTTGCATTTCTAACGAATTGATCAGTTAAACGCAATTAACAACTACAAGAAATAGAACAAAAGCAGATGAAGTCTATTTTTAGATATTTTAGTCAATTTATAATTAATCTAATGAAAGATTATTTCAAATATTTGGATGGAAAAAATATGAGTATTTCAAGGCGGAATAAAAAATTAATTGAAAAATTAGAATAATTCGAACTATCCAAACCTATTAGATCGGCACTAATTTTATATGCATGTAAAATTCTGAGTGAGTGTCAATAATTATAAAGAAAACTTCGATATCAGATAATGATGTATCATGACTTGAACCTTATCACTATAATTACGGCAGTTAATTAATTTTTTCGGGCTTCATCGACATTCAATTAAATGTTAGGATCGATGGAAACTTGGCCATGACTCGTGTAGACTGTTCTAAACATGGTTATAAATAAATGAACAAGTTACAATATATCAATATTATCAAGCTGACATGGAAATTAGTGGAAGGTTGTTCGAAAACATTGAATCGAAATATTTTCCATCACTACTTTTTTTGAAACAATCCGATTTTGCGTTCTAGTTACATATATATATATATATATATATATATATATATATATATATATATATATATATATATATATATATATATATATATATATTATTATCATTATTATTACGATTGTTCCCCATGAGGAGAGCGATTGAACTTGAATTCGAAATAAGGACTTCCGCTTCATCTTTTTTGCCTCCCAAAAACGCTTCATCCTCTCTGAATGCTCTTTCTTCCGTCCATCTGTCCATTTTATTTCAGGTTGGCGATTTGATTTCTGCTCAAACTTCACAAACTTCACATGTGCGATTTTATAGGGACATTCAGTGCGATCTTCGAGTTTTTTTATATTGTTGTATCTGTTGAAGATCTTTTTGGGCCTCTTTTAGCCACCCTGTTCCGTTAATTATAATTATGAAGAGTAAAGACGGAACAGGGTGGCTAAAAGAGGTCCAAAGAGATCTATAATTATACTCGTAGTTTCTTCGGTATTCTGGACTGTTTCATTCTGTACGCACGTGCATAGAACTTTGCTCGTCATTTTCTGATTTCTTCGTTATTGTATTTGTCTTTTGATAAAGTTCATTCTGAGGTCTTTTCATCCGAATGCCGTTTCTATTGATTGGCCTGTAAATCTTTCTAAGAATTTTTCGTTCTTGTTTTTCTATTTCTCTAATTCTTGAATGACCGTCAATAACCATTGTTTCAGCTGCGTAGATTGCTTCTGGAAGAATCGTTGTGTTATAATGCCTCAATTTGGCGCCTCGAAATGCACTTTTATTATAGTACGCCCATGTTAGCTTGTAGGCCCTTTGGAGCTTGATAATTCGGTTTAAACCTGAGGACCGTATAACTTCTCCAAGGTATATAAAATGGCCGACATGTTGAATTTCACTATGTTTTGTGATAAGAGAAGATTTATTTTTTTGGTTTCTTTCCATGTATTTAGTTTTATCATAAGAAATTTGTAACCCAGTTTTCTGCGCAATTTCATGTAGTTTTTCAACGGCGAGAATGGCTTCAGTTCTGTTATCTGTGATGACAGCAATATCGTCTGCAAAGGCGAGACATTTGACATTTATTCGATTTTCTTTTGATACCCACTTGTAAGCTCTTCACGTGTAGTTTTCATTCCCTAATGATCTTTTCATGAATATATGTAAATAATATATATATATATATATATATATATATATATATATATATATATATATATATATATATATATATATATATATATATATATATAACAGCAAATAGTAGAACTTAACACTGAAAGCAATTGAGTAGGTCTCAAAATGAACCCAGCAAAAACTAAGATAATGTATAACGAACTAGTAAATAAACAAGACATTAGGATAAACGACACCACACCGGAAACAGTGGACGAATACATATCCCTGGGCCAACTTATACATAACAAAGCATCTCTTCTACCAGAAATCAACCGGAGAATAAAACTAGCGTGGAGTGCATACGGAAGAAATTCAATTGTATTCAAATCCAGGATGTCACTATACCTTAAGGAAAAGACATTCGATCAATGCGTACTACCAGTGATGACATACGGTTGTGAAACCTGGACACTCAAGACCGAAATCAGAAAAAAGATACAGGTTGCGCAAAGATCAATGGAACGCAACATGCTAGGCATAACAAGAAGACACCGGAAAAGAGTAGAATGGATTCGACAGAAGACACAGGTAACAGACGTTATCCACAGAATAAAATCACTCAAATTGCAGTGGTCGGGACACTTGGTGAGACCAACCGACAACAGATGGACCACCATAATAACAACATGGTACCCACTAGAAATGAAGAGACCCAGAAGAAGACAGAATCTGAGATGGGACCATGACATAAATAAATTATAAGGCACAACATGGACCCAATTAACCAACGACAGACATCAATGGGCCCAACTAACAAGACAATACATTAATATGTAAAAGGGAGACCACACCATACAAAATTGGTAGAATATGGTTGCAATATGATGATGATCATTTCTACATATACACATTTCTACAAGCACAGAGTGCTTCTAGAAGAATAATTCTGAACACATTCACATTCGCGCTCTACGATAACATTCTTTTGATTAACTCAAACTGTTTGAATGAAAGTTCTAGTATTCATTTCCTAAAATTTATCCTTGGGAGAGAGAGAGCGAATGAGAAAGAGAGAGAAAGAAAATTCACTTCGAATTTGTGGATGAATATAATTGCGAAGCCAGTCTCCGTGGCTTTGTCGGGAGAATACCCGACTATGATGCGGTAGAATTCGGGTTCGAGCCCAGCTGAAGGCATGGGTGTTTGTCTTGGTCTATTATTTGAGTAGTTTATATAATGATATATGCAGGGTAATGTACATTGATTACAAGCCCAATGGTCGTCCGGAATCGGCGTTAAACTGTAGATCCACTGAATTAAAAAAAAATTATTACAAACTAATTAACATGGGTCTCACTTCAACCATCTTGACACAGTGGGTATCACCACACAGAATTTGTATCATTAGTGTATTGTATTGGAATTAACTTGGCTGAATTCAAATTTTGAAGCAAACTAGACTATAGACAAAGAAAAATATCAATATCAGAAAAAACTTTGTATTGAAATGCTTAGTCAAAATGGTATACATCACGATTTTAACTATCGATAGGTTTTCCGATCTTGCCAATCTGGGCAAAGATAGTGCATTTGATAACAGATTTTCATTGAATAATGGTCCTTCTAATCGTTATTTCTTGTTATTTTCAAATCAGTGTTTGCTATCTCATTCGTCATCTTCATAAAAATACATAGTAAAATATGTATTTATTAATTAATTAATGACCACATTCATTATGAATGTGGTCAACATTTTCCTTAAACTCAAAATATAAACAGTTCTTAATTTTCCCGATCTGATATGCTCTAACCGGTTAATTAAATTCGTATTTTGAAATACCCATCCCTTCTTATATTCACTGATCTTATCTTCTCTTCTGGGAAGCATTCTAGGTATCCAATTTTGTATTTTTAACACATGATACCTACTATCCATCTAATATAAACCCCTCATGTACGAATATAATATCCTATGTTATCATGCTTTAATCTTGTTTAAACTTCAAAATGCTCATTTAACTCTCAGATAATCAAATAAAATTAAATACAGAAAAACTGTATTCGTTACAAAAAATTAATTAGGTTATAAATAAACTACATATGTTTTTGATTGTGAAATGAATAATAACACAAATTCATTGAAATGTGCAAAACCATTCTACTC
The DNA here is from genome assembly GCA_030704895.1 of Henosepilachna vigintioctopunctata. Lineage (NCBI taxonomy): Eukaryota > Metazoa > Arthropoda > Insecta > Coleoptera > Coccinellidae > Henosepilachna > Henosepilachna vigintioctopunctata. The sequence goes on along the minus strand of JARQZJ010000100.1, from coordinate 1,559,845 downwards.
AAATTTCAAACAGTATGTGACTAAATTCAACGTTAATTAAAACGACGAAACGCCTGCATAAAATGGACGCAAAATAATTAAATATTATATTTACAAGGATAAATATTCCGAATTTTCAAAATCTGAGAAAGAAAACCGAAAAACTTTCGCCATTATATTTCACAAGATACATTTTAGCAACAATTAGTTGTAATGATGTATTTGTGCTTTTATACTTTTTAAAACATAATTATACTGGCGTACAATGAAAAGTTGGTATTTTTTTCAATTACGTTCTTAGTTAGCTTTTCATATAGTAGTAGTATAAAATTTCCTGTAAATTTTCAGGCGCCGATTTCCACCCACTGTCTGATGGTCAGCTTCATGAATTCATTCATGGTTTAGTCAGATGAAATACACGTATGAGTAAAAATAGTAATGTAACTAACACGTGGGTATCTGATATTCGAGGTATTACAATATCGGCATAACAGGGTAGGCGGTGACAGCTAACTAATCACTAGTGTATCTGTTGTTGGCAATTGTTATTGCTATTCGATCCGAATGAACTGAATGAAACTGAGACCATTAATGAATAAATCCTTTCATGAACATTTACAATAGTGAGTACGAATAGCGCGGGAGTGAAATTGGGGAACAGCATCGTTATTTAGTAAGTTGCCTTATGATTATTGATTAAATCATAAGGTTCAAGAAGAGAATTAGTATCGAAACATTTGGCTCCACCAAAAATTAATTAATACACTCCACAAATGTTACGGTATAATGAACTATTATCAACAGTAATATAATTCAGTTGTGTGCAAGTCCTCATAATAGGTTAGTAACCTGAAATATATATCGAATGTTTGAACGAATTTTGGAGAATTCGGCCAAATATCTCGAATTTAAGGATTTATTTGAACAATGTTTACCAAGTGTTGCACGAAATTGTCATTATTTGATAGAAACTGATTTAAATTAAGATATAAATTATACATTACAAAATACTAGATTCCCGTATTTAAAAATTTATCCTTTATCTAAAAAAATTTAGGAAATTGTCAGAAAAACATTATTTCTTTGTCTAGTGAAGAGTTTTTCAAAATTTTTCTACCCGACAACTGTTTATTTGTAACAAAAAGAAAAAATATATATAATTTCAAATCTGGAATGAAACTCTTAGAGGTCTGTTTACACAAATGTTGTCAACGAAAACACAACCCATCACTCTCAAGAGTGAATACTAAGTGCGTTCCGGAAATCACCGTACTTGTGGAATGGATATACCACACAATTCTTTCATCCTTATTGTAAATCTTAAGTGGCATATTTTCAAAATGAGGCAAACATTCATTCGTAAACTAATAAATGAGCTCCCTCTATCGAAGAAAACACTTTCGAGCATTGCAGATCGCCGTTAAGATCACAACAAGTGTTCAAAAGGGAGCTCACGTAATTAGTTCTCGAATGGATGTTGGCCTCATTTTGAAGTTGGGATCTGGATGCGTTTGCAAAACCAACGAAACTTATGAATTTGATGAAAAATGTAAGACATATTTTTAGTAGAGTATCAAAATTTCCCTCGAAAATGAGTATTTTGAAAATATTGATATTTTTAGTAGTTATAAGAATTCAAAATCCAAACGCAAAACTGAAAAATCATATCATATTTAAGGCACAATTAAGAAGAACACAGATTTGTTCATGTCAATTCACTTATTCTAGATATTTTTTCTAGAAAAATTAATATCCTTTGAGAGTAGGTTACGCTGAAATTTTTCAGGGTGATGATTAACGAGATTCAAGAGTATTGCAATCGTAACCTTAATATTTTATTAGAGGCTCAAATTTTCAATGATATTTTCACAGAAGGTATATTAAAAAAATTGATTTGTTTCACCCAATTTGCCAATGGTTTGCAAATAGGTTCCTTTGCATTTGTCAAAATCATTCCATTCAATTATTACATTGAAATGATTTAAATAAAAATAGTCCAAGCAGACAACTTGAAAAAGATCAAATTATATAATAATAATAACTTTATTCTGAAAAAAATACAGGATAGCAATACAGTTAAACAGTATCAAAAGGAGCAAAATCCAGAAAGCTGATAAAATTAAGATTTCTCCAAATTCTGCTCATTTAACTCCGATTAAAACTTCCCAGGCACTGAATATCTTACAAAAACAAATGAATATAGAACAAAGCTATATAGTACAAAAAAATATATAGCAAAACAGTACTAAAATAACTTTCTATTGAAACCCACTGTAAAATTATACTTGTTGTATTAGGAGCCAGAGAGACAGTTCTCGTTTGAAAATAGATAATCTCGAACTTCCCTTCAAAGTGGATGGCACAGAATTATAAACTTTGAAACCTATGTAAGAGAAAGCTCTTCGAAAAGCATTAGTACTATGACAAGGTGCTGAGATCAAATTTTGCCAAATGTTAATATCATGCCTCTGATTCGCAAGTAGGATTTTTTTGCGTGAATAATGAGGTTCATTCTCATGTGACATTAATACATCTGTCACTATGACATTACGTGTGGATTAAACCAAAATCATACCCACCAATCGATTGGTTGTTTATATATGACTGATATAAAAAGTATAGAATGGGAAAAAAACAACATTTTCTAGATGTACTCGTTCACAGTTACATTCAACAATTGTGACGACTGTTACAATTGTTACGTGTGCTATTTTCACACAATAACTTATCTCTACTAAAATATTGGATATAATCAGTAAACAACGAAACAGATATCCAGCGATTATTACGTAAATGCGTCATTTCCTCATTTTCTTCATTGTTAAATAGGTCATCAATGTGTACGTGGAGTATCAATAACTTCAAGTCAATTTTAGCCCACGTATCTGTCGCAGAACCCATTAGACGATGTAATAAGTTAATAAGCTGTCGTTCGTCCCTGTAATGGACGGTGGGTGCACCCAACTTTCAGCATCGAAAGTAGAAATGGATATGGACAGTCGTAGTGATGTTATCTCTGCTTGAATGGTTTGGGAGAACTCCCGCTGACAGAGCCGTATTCTGACCACGTATTTCATTATTTTCGTTATTAAAGTGGCCTTTTTTCAAAACCGTATTTTGAAAAGTCGAAAACACTTTTACTGAACTATCACTTTCTATTGTTCATTATTGAAGAGTTAAACCATATAAAAATGCTATACAGAATATTTTTAACTAGCTTTTTTGTATTCATCAGATGCAAATTTGTTTCAATACAGAAGGTGAGGATTTTAGGAAATAATGAAATGCTAGGTTTTTTTTATACACCTAAACTATCAACATCGATTTCAAAACTGAAATGAGTTTTTCAGACATCCATAGCTTGTTCATTGTTCCACCCAGCGAGCTTCCATAGAAATATTTCGATAAATCCATTCAGTAGTATTTTGCATTGTAATAAAATGAAAAATTAAGGAAGATTTGTCAATTATTTCCCTCCCTTTATTACAGGAAATATTATTCTATTTTCGATCATTATGTTTAACGCTTTGTGAATTCAACATCTATCCATATTGGCGCTATAAAATTTGATAACCTTTCCATAGTACTTTCTAAAAATTCTTCATCAATGTCGTAGGCATTTTCCTTTAATTTCATCAATAAACTACGAACTGTCAAAGGAAGAAACTGATTGATTCGGTTCTGAACCAAATTGCCTTTTAGTTGACTAATCGCTATTGTAGCTTCATTTGTCGATGAAGGTTAATTCCCAATAACAGAAGTAGAGACGAACTTGAAAGTTCGTCCTCTATTGAAAGAGCTTGTGATAACTTAATGACGACAATATAAAAATTCCACAATTCTAATTGGGGATATTTATCGATGTTCGAAAAGTAGCCCAGTCGACAATTTGCAACCGTCCTTTTGAAAAACGGGACATTTTTGCGTCACCGGGTTATTTTTGGGGACCACGGGACACCCAACAGAAAACCGAGTCGGTCCTTTGCAAACGGGACGTCTGGTCACATATTGTCATGATTCCTAAATTGTCTCGCGTGTTGCATCTTCAAAGTTATGAATGTTTACAAAATATTGGGGATTCATTTCATTAACCTTTAAATTACTACTGAACTTAAATTACTACTGAAAATACCATTTTTTCGTACATGTATCGTTTTATATAATTTTGTAAATAAAGTTAGAATTCATTAAAATTCACTATAATCACTATAAGGTGATATATAATTATGTGCAATATATTTCACATAATTATTTGTTTTATACCTCATGCGTTCCATAAAATTTAAGATATCAACTTTGAAATTTCAAGCGCTTTGCAGGAACACTAAATTCAAGAAAATTCTTGTATTCTTCAATCTTCTTTTCGATCGTTTCTTCAATTTTTTCAATAGTACACTGATCTATAATTGACAAAACTAACGGAACTATTCTCGTATTGCATCGAAATATAAACGAGTTTATATTAACAATATATCACAGCGAGATTTGAATGATGAATAGTCGAAATTATAAGTACGTTTATTCTTTCAAATGAGAGGATAAATAGCGTCCAGGAGTTATCTTTGGGGACAACTGGACACACAACAGAAAACTGGGTCGGTCATTTTCAAAACGGGACATCTGGTCACATTTGTCATAATTCCTAAATTTTGTTGGGTGTTGCATCTTAAATTTATGGATATTCACAAAATATTAAGGATTCATTTCTTCAACATTTAAATTACTACTGAATGTTACATCGGCTATCCATTTTTTCTTTTATGTTTCGTTTTATATAATTTTGTAAATTAAGTTAAAATTGTTTCAAATTTAATCACTATCATTTCACATAATTATTTGTTTTATACCTTATACGTCTCATGAAATTTAAGATATCAACTTTAAAATTTCAAGTGTTCTGCAGGAACTGTAAATTCAAGAAAATTCTTGTATTCTTCGATCTTTCTTTTCGATCGTTTTCTTCAATTTTTTCAATAGTATACTGATCGATAATTGACAAAACTAACTGAACTATTCACGTTTTGCATCGAAATATAAACGAGTTAATATTAACAATATATCACAGTGAGATTTAAATGATGAATAGTCGAAATTATAAGTACGTTTATTCTTTCAAATGAGAGGATAAATAGCGTCCAGGAGTTATCTTTGGGGACAACTGGACACACAACAGAAAACTGGGTCGGTCATTTTCAAAACGGGACGTCTGGTCACATTTGTCATAATTCCTAAATTTTCTTGGGTATTGCATCTCAAATTTATGGATATTCGCAAAATATTAAGGATTCATTTCTTTAACCTTTAATTTACTACTTAATGTTACATCGGACATCCATTTTTTCGTACATATTTCGTTTTATATAATTTTGTAAATAAAGTTAAAATTCTTTCAAATACAATCACTATCATTTCACATAACTATTCGTTTTATACCTTATACGTATCATGAAATCTAAGATATCAACTTTAAAATTTCAAGTGTTCTGCAGGAACTGTAAATTCAGGAAAATTCTTGATTTCTTCAATCTTTTTTTTCAATCGTTCCTTTCAAGTTTTTTAATAGTATACTGATCGATCAAGGAACATATAACGGAACTATTCTACCATTACATCGAAATTTAAATTGGTCAATATTAATATTATATCACACTGATAATTTAATTATGAATAGTCGAAATTATTCTTTTTTCCTTCAAATGAGAGGATGAATAGTTTCAAATACTTCACTATTGAATTACGAAATAATAATATCCAAAATAAGAAAATATCAAATCCAACTGAGGTATTTTATTAAATGTATCTGATTTTCATAAAATGCGATACCAACTGTAGGATCCTGAAAAATCGATATGATCAATTTAGATTTCTGTAACTTATTATGTGAAATTATCGGTGTAAATAACCAAAATGCTCTAGTTTAATGACATGGTTTGCTGACATAATAATAATAGTAATATAAACAAATGTTTGTATATTTCTCGTTATTGTTATTTCTCTCAACGAATATTGCAGTAGTGCTTTGAACTAATTTGAGAAGGTAAAAAAGCAGATCTTCAATTTATATAAAATTGGATGTAAAGCTGTAAAAAAACAACGAATTCCATGAATTTTGTTAAGATGCGTTTTTAAATTTTAAGAAGTGTAAGGCGAATTTTTCGGAAGGCGGAATTTTTCATGAAAATAATGAATATTTTCATTATATTTTTTAATTATTATTATTTGATGTACAACTGAATATTGAAGTGCATCAAGTAATTACAACTTCAACAGTTGATGAATTTTTCATTTCACATACTTCAAAATATGTGTTTCTTATTCTTCAAAATAATAATACATTCATTTCATTCAAATGAATAATAGTTATCATTATATATCAAAATATACCTATCAAAAAGTCCAATATGATTTTTTGTTGTTTATTGTAGTTCTTACTATAGCTGAAGGAGATCACAGCTGGCTTTATATTCATAGAAATCAAATTCCAAAACTTTTTTAATAATCAAAGTAGTAAGGAAATCATTGTCTTCTAGATTTACACACTTTCATTAAACCTTTTCATTTCATTTTTCCATTTCCTTTTCACAATGGAACCATTGTGAAAAGTACGTCACAATTGTTGAATAAAAGTTTGTAAAGCTTGAAAACAGTGTATTCCTTATTATTTAGAGTTTGAGAGGGATTTTCATCAAGTAAAGGCCGTAAGTATTCCAGCTTCTCATACTCATTTATCGATGAGCTCATTGATTACTGAACTGGTGTTTCATTGACAAAAACTTCATACTACTACTGATTGGTGCAAATATATAATTTATAAATGAATTCATATATATTCATCTATATAATTTCTAGAAATATGCAGCCTCATTATTCTGCATAAATTAATTATGCATGCCATTATCTATAAAGTAAATGCTAATAATGTTTTATGGGCTAAATCTTAACACTAGTCAGGAAATTTTTTTTTCAAAATTATTTTCTGTTTACACAATAAAGAGGAAACTTATCGATCAGCGTGATAACTATCATAATATACATACTAATGTCAATTGAGTTTTCGTGACTTGGTGGGGAATTTCTGAAAACAAGAATTTACTTAGAGAACACTTGCCTGAAGTTAGTGTTTCTTATATCTCATATATTTTAATTTTCAATAAAATACTTGAAAGAAGAAAGAACATATTTATTTATCCATTTAGACAGTGAACATCTGTATTGGACAAGTCAAGACAACTTAACGTAATGTATATTATCCTCATTATTTAAAACATTTTTGATAATTTAGAAAAAGGCAAGAGAAAGAAAAAATTTTAATTATTTATAGAGAAAGAAAAATTTTTAAAGATGAATCATAACCTTCATTCAGAATATGTATTAAATGGTAGTTATATGTTTTTATACTTTTAGATATTTCCTTTCTGGGAGTCGATGAGTATCGAATATTTTCAGGTCTCGAGATATATATTGAAAACTGATCCACTATTTCCGGTTTTAATATTTCTAAATGAATTTTCTGCAAAAATTATTACTTGCGATTATCGTTTCAGAATGTTTATCGAGCCGTCTCACATCAACTAGTACTCGAGGACAGTTTAGTAATGAAAAGTGAAAACCACATAACGCAAAGGCACCTAATTCCAACCACTGATGCTTATGATTAAAAGAATCGTTCAAAAGATAATGAAATTACTCAAGAATTAATTTGAAAAATGATTTGTCTGTAATACAATACACTCTTACTTCAAGAAATGTACATTATTTCATCATATAATGACTCGAACATTTATATATTTGATGTTGAACTGAAACGATTGGAAATGAACCGATAGCATCGTTTACCGACCGGCTGACCGTACATATCCCTGTATCCGACCACTGAGGATCCTGATTCCGACCGGCCATACTCACCTACTAAAATACGCTTTATAGTTTACCAAAACATTGTGAATACCGTGAAAAAAATTATTGTATAATTGAGTCAAAGTATAAATTGAAAAAAAGGTTCAGTAATGGTGATTGAGGCATAACCATTAAATTGTTCATAATCAATTATAATACAAGCAATAAATGAATTCACACATTGTTTTTCTTACGCAGCTCATTTATTTTGGGAACAAGTCCCACGACTGGATATGAGTGCAAGACTCTCGATTTTATATTTGATTTCGTTCATGTCATAAACTAGAATACCTATCACCTTTATCTGGCCATTTCCAGAAGTTTCCGCTCATCGTCATTGTCTTTACTTTGAGTTTATCATCAACCTTTTCAATAACTATGTTTTTTTTCACATTTAATTTGATACGAACTGCGCCCTCTCGTAGCTTCTGTTGAAATGCCCAACTTTCCGTTAAGATTTTAGAGACGAATTTTGACATCTGGCACCTTATGGTTCTATGAAGGCAGCTCCATTTAACAACTTTTGGACGAAGTTTTGAATATTTTAAATAAAATATTCAAAAACGCAAATAGTATACAGGAGGCCGGTCGGCTACCGGTGCCTTTACGTTATATACGACCGGATGATCCTGATTCCGACGAGGCATTCTCACCTTCTAATAGTGGAAATTGACACTCCAATCACAAAGAATCTATTAAAGTTAGAGGTGTATTATACAGAGATAGCGTTTAGAATATACAACTGAATACGAAACAGTTAAAGAAAAATAATACATAATATATACTCGATATACTCTATAATAGAAAATTAACATCATCTACTAAGTGCAAAATTCTTTTACCGACCAATTGATCAGAATGAGGAAATGCTCATATTTTATATGGATCCGCATTCCGTCCATTATTATTTGCTCGATAAATCAATGAAAATATGTAATTTTTGCCAAAACTCATGTTACCGATCGAGTGGTAGGAATTTAGGAATGCTCATATTTTATAGGGCTCTTCATTCCGTCAAAATATGTAATTACAAAATATGTAATTTTTGCTTACATGTTGAAATTTTAAGGTCTTAATGAATCAATAAAGCATTTGTAATAAAAAACTCGGAACTTATTTATGTTATTTCAAGCTCAATATACTCAATATAAATACGAACGCTCTCGTACATTTTGTTGAATTGGCAGGCTTTCCGTTAACATATGAAAGAGAAGTCTTGATATGCGACATATGATGAGTGATTCTATTGAATGCTTTCTATTTCACAAATTTTAGTCAAAATTTTTAATGTTTGAAAGTAAAAAACCAAAATGTTCGGATACAGGAGACCGGTCGGCAACTGGTGCCTTCACGTTAATCATAAGTTCCTAGTTTTATTCCATTATTCGACTATTCTTCGATATTGAAATTTGAGAAAGTTTTCTTAATTGTATAATACCTACATAGGTAAAATATATAGAGGGGTACGAGGTGAGAACTGTCAGATTTCTAGTAGAGAATATTGTCAAAACGAATATTTATTACTCAGTTTTTCTTATTCAAGAGTACATCACTAATTTTCTTACAATATGAAATGCATTGTAAAACGCCTTTCAAAAAGTGATATATCTATGATTCTATGTGATAGCCGAAACTTAATAATCATGTGTTTTTTATTATTTAATAAATACTTCTAAGGTATAATTAAAATACCAAGTCACATATTCCTCACTAATTAATTTTAAAAGAAATTCTAATTTAGTAGATAAACGAACAAATATAACCACTTTCTCAGGCACACTTCCATCTTTTCCACGGACTTAGATGCCATCCTTTCTTTCATCTAACACTAATTATTGATTAAAGCGAATGATTGTATTCCTGAGTATATATGTTACTAGAGTATTAAAGAGAAAACTGGTTGAAACATTTCAGCATGTCGTAAGAGAAAAAACATCTATAAATAAAACCTCTTATACGAGTATCAAGTCTACGCCAAATTTCGATTCTATAATCTGCATCGTTCAACAGTTATGGTTTTGCAATAAGAGAACTGGAATCGGCAAACTGATGGTCGCTTGGAAAAACGCCAATTTTCCTATGCAATTTTTCACAAACTAACAACTCTTAAAATAGTTCCGAAGTGCGGTTGAAATACGTACTCCGAAGTATACATTTTATACGATATTTCACATCTTTTTGATGAACGATTCTGAATCCTGTGCACACTTTCTCTGAACATTTTTGGGAAAAATAATAACAGAATAAAACAAAATTATTTTACATTAATTTGAAGCGAGCAATTTGGTATTGAGAATGATAGAATAAGTATAGCAAAACCCATTCCAATTTAATATCATATTGTGATACACATAAGGAATTAATAAAAATTTTCTTCTTAACGATTTTATATATCTATCGAATAATCTGTCTAGTCACAGCCTTGCCCCATTTATTTAATAGGTTTGAACACTATTTACGTCCTTCACTCTATACCAATTCGATCGAATCATCTTCTTGCAGATTATGGATAGAAATAAACCCAACTTCGAAATATTTTAAATGAAATTCTCAGGGAGCTGCCAACACAAATGTTGCCAACGAAAGCACAACCTGTCACTTTCGAGAGTGAATATTTAGTGCGTTTCACAGCACATCGAACTTATTGGGAATACCCCACAGCGCTGTTTCATCTAATTATGGGAATTGTCAATGAAATGCATCCAAACAATCAAATTATATTTTTTGAAAGCGCACCTGGGCCCTATATCTTCAAAATACTAAAAATAGTTACGAACTACTCATATGAGCTCCCTCTATCGAATAATCAAGATAAACACTATCGAATATGGTAAAACAGTGTTTGTGACAAGATCACTGCTTACTGTAGGTCCTAAATCTTCAAAATACTGGAAATAGTTACGAACTACTCACATGAGCTCCCTCTATCGAATAATCAAGATAACCACTATCGAATATGGTAAAACAGTGTTTGTAACGAGATCACTGCGTACTGCCATACGAAAACGGCAGACTTTGTAGCCGTTTCATTCACACATCTCAGAGAATTCTGCACCCCTCCCGTTAATCCAGAGGCAATAAGATAAATAGTTTTGAGAATCATGAATCGTTCGAAACTCTCCATTGTTTGTTTGTTTGCCACCGATGATTTCCATAATAAGACGAAACAGCGCTGTATGGTATTTCCAATGAGTTCAATGTTCTTCGGAATGTACAAAATATTCACCACCGAAAGTTGATAATTTGTGCTCTCGTTGATAACTAGTGTTGCCCAAATTCAGTCTTGGTCTTGCAGTCTTGGTCTTGTTCTTGCGTTTTTGCAAGACCAAGACCAAGAACAAGACCGCGTATTTTTAGCAAGACCAAGACCAAGACTGACCGTGCAAGACTTGAGCAAGAACAAGACATAGTCTGCAAGACTCTTGCGTCTTGCAGCTAGGACTTAGCGCTATTTCACTGAGTAGTTAGGTGTAACAGTTCGGTGTATAGGTAGGTACGCTTAGGAATTCTATGAGACGCAAAAAACTGTATCAAAGAATATGTTATTGTGCATGCATAGTTATGTTTTAACGATCGGCACTTTGATAATGCGGCATCAAAGGTTTTGTACTTACTGCTCAAAGAAATTTGCCGCTTTTCGGAAGTACATGGTTATGATACACGCGCCGGCGGCTTCTTTTGAAATCTAAAACAATCGTTGCCGCCACGCCGAAATCATAACATTTGACACTATTTGATTGCCGCCATAGGGCGTAGGTATACTCATGCAAAATAATTTCGAATTTTTTTATCGGATTTAGTATCCGATTTTATCGAAAATGGCCCGTGATTTTCTCTCAATACCTGCAACTTCAGTACCTGCTGAGAGGTTATTTTCTAAAGCATCATTAGTAATTAGAAAACATAGAAATAGGTTAAGTGATGAGTCAGCCAGATGGTTACTTTGTATTAATTCTTGGTCAAAAAAATTGATATAAAGTATCATAACCTAATGATAAAGCTGTTGATTTGTGTTGTATTTTATTTTTTATTCAAATAAATGATAAATCGTAAAACTCTTTTATTAAATTTCTTATAAGTTGAGGGTTCAATCTCTTTTTAGACAGATAAGTATTGTTCTTTAAAATACAGTCAAGTTATTGTAATTAATTTGCTTTTTTACATGTTTTAGCAAATGTAAGCTTATAAATCATAAATGTTTATTAAGAAACAGTTACTTCCATGGAAAACGACATATAGGTCAGTTGATTTTTCGAATTTCTTATCAAATCTTCAGTTATTTATTAATCTGCTTGATCTTTACTATGGCTATGTTAATTCAAGCTGACAATGTTCCAATTCTAATACGTTTTTCTAAGATTTAAAGTAAACTTTAATAAATAGTAATGGACTAATAGGTAATTGCAAGACTTGCAAGACTCTTGCTGCAAGACCAAGACCAAGACCAAGAGTGGGAGCGCAAGACCAAGACCAAGACCAAGACCAGGTGTATTGGCGCAAGACCAAGACCAAGACTGGCTAAGTCTCGTCTTGTTCTTGCGTTTGGGCAACACTATTGATAACATTTATGCCAGGTATATTGCACATAAGGAATATCACCCATGAAATTATGAAATGAAATGCAAGCAGGAGAAAAATTTCATGTTGAAAATTCTTTTTGTCGTGAATAGAATCAATTTTTTCTAGTCTACATTGTACTCAACCTAACATTTTTTTTTTTATATATCTGGCTGATGAATCGTTAATGTATATAATTTTTTATTCAGCAATTTCCTTCCTCATGCACAAAATGACAGTAATCTCAGGCATAATATTTTCGAAACCAGGATATGATCGGAAAGTTTGTACGTATATTTAGATAGATCCCCGATTTCTCCACAGGCTCATTTTTATTGGCGCCATTTCTTGACTAGTGAGTAATTCAACTGTATATCATCATTTTGGACCATTTCCAAAACTCTTTCTTGAATTTTCGATAATTTTACGAATTGTTAGGTCATTTCCTGAAAACTTAATTTAAATTCTTGATGAGTCAATATTTTTTTATCATTCGAAAATATCCTTAATGAAACAGCGGGTATAACGATATTATATCACACCACGCACAAGGTTTTCCGCATTATTATGTGTGTACTTTTGAATTAACGCACAGTAAAACTAAAATTCAATATACGAATGTCATCGTGGATTTGTGAACATGTACGATGTATATCCATTATCCTTCAAGGGATAACTGTTATAGAATATTGAAATCTATCACACTTGATGGAAGCACAAGACAGACTGTTTAGTTCTACAAGAAACTAAAAAGTGGTGCCTTGTCTATCGCCAAAAGAGGCAACGACTGCTACTTGCTTACTTACATATTCGTTATTGATGAATCCCAAATTTACAATTCATAACCTCATGATCGCTAAGAACTTACAAATAATCAATGGTTGATTTAGGTACACTAATAGTGTCCTAACTTCTCTACGCCAAGTTATACCGTTCTGAGGAGAGCCAATAAGCTCGAAACACGTGTCAGCGGCTGCTTCCAATTGAGTTGCGGGCTATACCAAGAATTATATTTTTGTCGTACGTACTTTTCACCGCAAGAAATTTTTCATTCGTTGTTAACTTCCTCGATTGAAGACTCCGTAAAGGATAAATAGTCGCCGCAAAGGCGATACGTTGACCAAATCTCCAAACCCGGAGAGTTCACGTGGATGCCTAGCAGTGGAGACTTCCTTTGCAGGTGTGTTCTTTTATTGTTCATTCCATCTCCAGGTTCGTACATCTTGAACTTGGCTACGCCGTTCTGAGGAGAGATAAATAGGCTCGAAACACGTGACACTGCTTCCAATTGAGTTGCGGGCTATACCAAAAATTATATTTTTGTCGTTTAGACTTTTCACCGCAAGAAATTTTTCATTTGTTATATATATATATATATATATATATATATATATATATATATATATATATATATATTGCATACGCTCCTACATACATTTTTGTACTGATAATTGCACAAAAATTCTAAAGAAAATTCCTTGAAAGTTCATATAAACATATATGATGTGATACCTCCATCATCCTTCACAGGATAAATGTTAGAGATTGTTCGGAGTCATGAGAAGGTGTTTCGGAGATGACGTCGTTGCCACACTTGGAGATTGGCATGACACAACTGATGAGTTCCTTGTAGAACAGCACAGTTTGTTTGGTGCTTTTAAATGTGGCATATAGTTCACGTACATGTTCACATGTACGATGTGAACTCTACTGTGACATTCTTTCGATTAATTAAAATTTTTCTGACCTTAAGGAAGAGAATAGTTACACAAAATAGAAATTTCAATATGCACAAGATTCCATTCCGTCTAACATAAACCTGCAATATATCTGATATATAGTGATTGATTTCACTCCCAAATATCCATCCATGGTCAAGTATATGAGATGTGGGAAGCGATCATTTAATTAGATTATTATAAATGCATAAGGTATGGAATTCTGGTTCTGCCTCAAGGTAATATTCAAATTATTATTAAATAATACATCATCTAAATAGCCTACCACTTCAATATACGCGTCGCTAGAGACCTAAGGCACTATTTTTTGATCATCTTTATAAAATATTTAATAATCGCAATGATATGTGTTTGAAACCAAATATAGCATACTGATTCTGGTAAAAGATAATTTTTATAAGTCAATCTAAACAATAGAATCGTTCAAATTTATAACCTCCTACAAAGATATTGCAATAATCTATGCAATTAATATAATATATGATATTTGCTATAATGCAAATCATATCTCCACTATATAAAATAGGAGAGACGAAGTTCTTCAGAAAATTTTACCTCGTTCTAAGAAATCCTTTTTCTGGCAGTTTAAATGAGAAATTCCTGGAAGATCGAATTCAGAACGTCGTCTGATGGTCGCAGGCGACCTTGAAATTACTTTTTGGCTTCTGTACTTAACAGTTTCGTCATTTACATTTCAATTAATGAATTATTCAAGTGGTATAATCGCACTTCATACTTGTAGAGACAACGTCACTGATAACTTATTCTAAATCAGGTAGGATTTCGACAAAATTATTCAAAAGATGTACTACTGCCGAAGAAAGATTATTATTGTCAATGACATATACTACTTGGTATCTAGACAACTTGCATTCTCACAAATGCTGATAAATATTTGCGAAGAACTTACGTAAATAGATCTTGAGTAATTTTTTTCGATTCAAACATTTTCTTATTGTTTTTTGCAATCATACATTATTAACTATGCATTATAAAAAATGACTCTAAAGAAAATTGAAACTTTAAAGAAAAATGTGAAAAAATTTAAATAATGATTAAAATAAGGAGTAGTTTACTATTAAAAGATTCTTTCAAACGCAGGCATCAACTTTCAACTTTTCTTTCAAATTGTAATTTCGAATTCATTAATGAAAAACGAAAAACTTCAGTCACAGGAAATAAACTTACCATGACTTACTATTTTAACTGATTAATAATAATTACATACTCACCTTACCGTGTTTATATATTTATAGATGTTTGTTATATGTTAAAGAAGATGAAGATAGGTTTATCAAATTGAATAGTAATCATGAGTATTCAACAAGGAACAGGGATGTGCTACTTATTCCTATGCATAAAACAGCTAAATTTGAGCACTCTCTCTATTATCAGAGTATTAAAATTTTTAACCATTTACCATCGAATTTGAAATTACTGAAAGCTCATTTGTTTGAGAGGAGAGTTAAATCTCTGCTCTTAACAGAGGCATACTATAGTGTGGCAGAGTATTTCGATGATTCGAATGTAGGCAATAATGTATGAATCAATTTTTTGTATCACATATTTTTAAATTTTTTCAACACAAATGTTTTTCACCATGTAAAATTGTCTCAAATGTTTAATATTTCTGAGGCAATTTTCTTTTTTTTTTCTTTTCTTTTCAAATAAAGTTGTATATTATTGTAAATATAAATTTAACCAATATTTTTGTTTGAACCCTTTTCGAAAAGGGTTGAATGGAAGATCAGACTCAAAACTGAATTCAGTCCTTTTGAGAGCATTCTTCCTAGTTGTTATTATTGTATCAACTGAAATGAATGTAATTCTACGATGTAAGGAATGTTTCTCAGTAAATTTCTTTTATAATAATAATAGTAATATTTATTGCGTACATATTAATAAATAATATATTAATACATACATATTACACAAAGGTAAGATTTCGGCTTTGCCGATCTTCCACTCTACCTGAAAATACATACATAGCTAAACTGCAGGTTCAACTTTCGCACAAGCACAGATTGCTTCTGATAGAATGATTAGCATTCATTAGAATACTGCCAAATTTTGTGCGAGGCATTTATTGAGATTGACAAATTAATGTCTATTGAGTGTCAAATTATCGTAGTCATGAAAGAGCTCATTGGAAATATAGAAAAATATAAAATATATACAGTGAAATAGTTCATTTGCCATTATCTATCGAATTAGTCAAAGTTTACTACAAATCAAAAAGAATTATACAAAACAAAATGAGTTCATGTTCGAAAGAAAAACAAATGTATTGGCTGAATATCGCTTTCTTATGTTTTCTGCGATCTATTTTATCTGCCGAACTCGTAAAAACAGCATTGAGAAGTGGCAACTTTCAAAGGGTTTGCAAAATCGATATATATATATATATATATATATATATATATATATATATATATATATATATATATATATATATATATATATATATATATATATGTGTGTGTGTGTGTGTGTGTGTGTGTGTGTTTTTGGCAATAGCAGGCTTATTTTAATGTTAAAAACTTTATTTTCGTTGACGTTTCGTTGTATATCACAACTTTGTCAAAACTTTATATACTTTGATATACAACGAAACGCCAAAGAAAATAAAGTTTTTAACATTTAAATAAGCCTATTATTGCTGAAAACATTGAAAATAAACTATCCTAAAAAGGCAATAAATCAAACTAAAAAAAATTGATATATATATATATATATATATATATATATATATATATATATATATATATATATATATATATACCTATATGCATACCTATATATAGTTAACTACTACAGAACAAAAGTCTGAGGATGACTAAAGGTTGAAAATCTGATGGCAGAATGATGACTTTGATTTTTGCACGCGAAATGATCAACACAGATGAATTGAAAAAAACTGAAAATTATGAAATATTTTCATTCCTCAGGTTACTGAAAGAAATCAAATAAAAAGCCATCATTTTTTAAAAATGTACTGTTTCCTCATATCAAAAAATTGATCGTCAAAACATCGTTTTTTTTTAAAGTATTGTTTCTTTATCAATTATGTTTATGAAACGATTGCTTAAAACATATCTTTTGAAAAAAAAAAAGTTGCAAGCTTATTACTTGTTTTTTTTTCTATAAATACGTTAGAAATCTTTGAACTGAATATGTTTATAATAATCGAAATCAAACTCTACGAATGATGTACCTTAATCATTTCTAAATATTTGAACCACCGTAGCAGCCGCCCTAATGAGGTTATTTCCTTACATTTCACAGAATATGCACCGAGCAATTAACGCCGTAATTTTAAAGGATGATATTACTCTTTTAAAATGCGCCTAAACAAACCAAAAGCCTATTTTCTAATAATTCTACGTGAGTTCAGTAACAGATTCAATGAACTTCGTTTGACACTGGTAAATTCCTTTGCTCATTGAAGAGCACATACCTAATGTGGCGCAAATAAATTCTGTAGAAAAGAATGTTCAGTTAGTCAGGAGAAAAATAAACCCGAACTAAATTTCACAATATACTCAAACACTTATTTGAATCAAATTCCAATCAATCAGTTCGATTTTGCCTAAAAAATCGATTTGTATGATAATTACTAATGTATCGTTTATCGATTTTTTTATTTGGAAAAAACTTTATTCATTAATGTTCAATTCCAAATTCCAGAAATGCTTATAGATTTTCAAAAATAAGAAAGCTGTTATACGAAAGAAGAAAATTATTCTAATAGCATCTTTTAGTCTGACAATTAGAGATCAATAAATCTGTAGTGCCATTATAGAATTTGATGTTATCTCTTGGAAGTTTTTTCTTAATTGGCGATTTTATGTTTTTCCAAATTAATTCAGTATGAATATTAAACATAGAAGTGCAGAATTTGAATATGAAAACAAAAACGTAGCAAGCAATAGATGCAACCAGACTCGCAACTATTTAACTCAACTTATTGAAAGTTTTTTCCAATTCATAGCTTTAATGGCTATTCAGGAAAATTCATTCAAAAAAAATGGAAATTAGAAACTCATCCGCTACAATAAAAAAATCAAATTTACTTTCGACGAAAAATTAATGACCTAATGGCACTTCAAAGGTTTTGAAAATTGTTCTATTCATAAATTGTTTTTATAAACACAATTTGCTTCAACTTTTTACTGAATATGTATGCTTTTGCTTTTGCTCATTTGCATTTTTCGATAAAATTCATAAAAATGTGAGAAACTTTTATGTTTACAATAAAATAATATAATAAATATAGGTTCTTCTACAACGATTATAAAATTCACGAATATACATATTCTACTATTTCGGGCATATCAATGTTATCAATTTCAATTAATGAAATGGATTGATGAAAATATTATCAATTTAAATTTTGTAATCAATTGCCTATAACCTCTACTGGCATGGTTTCATACTCCGATAATATCTAATTGGAACGTGTTAATATGAAATTGAATACGCGTACAACTAATTTCTACTATATCGAAAAAAAAAATAAATTTTTTTCATTCAAGAAAAATTTCATCTTAAAATACTCTACTTCCATTCAATAAAATTTTTTGATATCAAATTCTTTCATTTTCTTAATAATGATTGAAACAGTTATCTTATATAGGAGAATTGATAACATTTACCTACTTTCGTTCATAAATATCACATAACTATAGGTACCTAATATTGAATTTACATAGAGGGATAGTTATATTTTAGGAAGTTTTCTCATTTTGTATAAAGTTCAAATTTTTCATTCATACTGAAATCATATTTAATAAATTGATTGAATTAATTGAACCTCAATAGCCATATTTCCAAAGAAATATAATTATTCTTCATTGATGATTACGTATTTGCAAACTAATAAATTTTTTTCAATGAAATTACAAAAATGTTAATATTGCTAACATGACATCGTAAAAACTTCGCCGGTAATAGTTCAATTATCCTAGAAATTTCCACGAAATTCTCCATGTTTCTTCCTACTTATTTTAGAATTTATTTTTACCATATAGTAATGTAACATTGTTCTTATTTAATTCATATCAATTCTGTCATCTATTTAATCAATAACCTGTAAAAGTTAGTGATTTATGCAATTTATAGAGATGAAAATCATAACAAGAAAGAAGAATGGTCTCTAATACTAACATTTTAATATGTTATCAAATTATCTATTAAAAATTCATACGATGAAAGAATATGCAAACTCACCGCATGAACTAACCCAAATATCCATCTACCACAAAAAAATCAGAAAAACTAAATAAAACTAAAATCTCGAACAACACTCGATTACCGAAATTTTCCGCAGTAGAAGAAAAACTATAAATTTAAAGTTTTCGCGCGCGTTCGCTCGTCCAGTTCCTTGCGACAGTCCTTCGGCCCGGATTCCACCCGATCCTCGCGAGCAACAATCAGAAACTGTTGAACGAAATCGGCGCCAGTTCTACGTAGTAGCACATCGGTTTTACTCCTGCGCGCTCTCCTGGCGCAGCACGCGGTCCCAGATTCTATAAAACTAATGCATACGGAAGTTCGAAGAATATTCTTACTGAAATTGAAAATAAATGAAATAAATAAATGGTAAGTATCACTAGCATTCTTATTTGTGTATGTTTCCATTGTAGATTTTTCCAATTGCCTCCAAAATCTAAATCAAAGCGAAATTCCGTAAATTGGATGGGAAAGTTATCCCAATTCCCCACTCATAGAAATAAGGAGAAAATCCAAATTTACGAATTTTTTTGACATCTTTATTGTGGCTTTTATCCTGTGAATTTTCCGCTCAACCGACACCACGGAATCATTAATTCAGTTGACTCTTTCAGTCTCCGTCACTGCACTCTTGCATTCGATTTGCCTTTGTTTTACCTTATGTTCACGATATTTTTTTTTTATAATGGACTTGTCCTTTCACGAACGACTTGCGTCCATCTTAAATACAGATATAATGAACTGAATTCACGCTGCAAGTCTCTCTTTTGGCAATAATATGTTGTGGAATTAACATGTTCATATAAGATCCCATTAGTAAATTTCAAGTTCAATAAATATCAAGACAATTTTCAGCAAATACTGAGCAAGAGCATGAATTATCTATGGTAACTAAATAGATGCGAAATTTGAAAAAAAATTCTATTTTTCGTATAAAACGTTCTGTCTGGACAACCTGAATTAGTTTTTTCTTTCATTCCGCCATTTCATTAATTTTTAATAATAGCAGTTCAATTTATTCATCTTTCAATATGGCAATGATCTTGTTATATTTTCTGGTTGAAATTATTTTCGATTCATAATAAAACAATTGTTAAACTGATTTACACATATATTAAAAAGAATACTGCATGACGTACGTTTCGATGAGATTTACCTTTTTCAAATGCTACGTGCAGACTAATGACAATTTCTCGAATACATACAATATATAAACTTATATTATGAATACAGAGAAAACAGGTTAGATAACAGGTAGAAGGGATCAATTCATACTGAACTACTATATAGTAAACTAAGTAATTTTGAAAAGATTGAGAAGGGGGCTTGAGGTATGATCGATTTGGCTGTTCAAAAGGTTGCCAGAATATTTGTATTTATTAATTTGAAGTGATTCTAACAAATTAAGCTTCATTCCCTTGTTTGCGGTATTCCAAATTTCAAAATCGGAATTGAATATATGATTTTCATTAATCAAATGATTTGCATAATGTGAATCTGTCTTCTAATTATCAAAGCTACGTTTACGTTCCGAAATTCTTATTTCAAAACTTCTAAACGTTCTACCAATATAAAACTTATCACAACTACCACAGTTAATTTTATATACACCGGATTTTTTATTTTTGTTGACCTTAGATTTGTTATTTTTGATATGTTTTCCTAAGTTATTTCCAGTACGGTAAGCAATGTTGATGTTATACTTAGAGAGAAGAGATTTGAGTTTTTCACTGGACTTACCGATGTATGTAATACTGTTATAGTTGATATTGTTTTTGACTAGGGGATAAACCAAACCAATCGCCTTTTTGAAGTTTTTCTTTAATATCATATTATCGATTATTTCAGTAGTATATTTTTGTGTCTTTGTCTGTTTTGATATTTTTCAAATCAATGAACTTCGTATTCACTGATGTGCTTTCGAATGGAGGTACAAGTAATCACCTATCACTGCTTTTAAATTTGGAAACAAAACTTGACAATGGGTGCTTTTACAATCGAATACTTAGTACCAAGAGCTCACGGCGTTGTCGCCATAACCTATTGGTGAAGCCATGATCTCTCCTTTAATCATCTAATTTCTGGGCTGATACAAATTTTTCCCTTAAGTACAGGCATCAGAGATTTAACTACTGCTCTTTTGCTGGATAATTTTTTGTCATAAGTATTTCAACTATGTCCTACTTCCTGATGCTTTTTTTCCAATGTATATATCCTCTAAATCCAGTATATATTCTTCTGAACTCAACCCTTGAAATATCATTTAAGGATTTGATATAACTCATTGCCAGGTAGTTGTAAGACCCGTGAAAGATTTTTCACTTTTGATTTCAATTATTATATGTATCATACATAAAGAAATAATTCTATATATACCTAAATATATATATATATATATATATATATATATATATATATATATATATATATATATATATATATATATATGTATATATATATATATATATATATATATAGATATATATGTATATATATATATATATATATATATATATATATATATATATATATATATATATATATATATATATATATATATATATATATATATATATATATATATATATAAATTAAAAGTAGCTTTCTTTTCGATAATTTTTTGACGTTATCTAGTTTTTGAAAAATTTCATCTAATTTAATGAACCTTCTAGTTATCTAATTTTAATGCCTTCCAGGTTGCTGTTGTTGAAACTCTCGCTGATTATTTATCAAAGTTTCCTGAAGTGGCTACTTGAAACATTAAGACTTCGACTACAAGAAAAAGATTCTGGAGTTATCGTGCTCATATCATCGCTCTTCTAAATAATCAATATTGAAAGTATATTATTCCTTTCGATAATTTTTCGACGAATTCAAAAGAGAATTAGAGCAGAGCTGGCTATGTGAAACCTGAACAATGTGATCCTTCAAGGGATAAATGAAGATTCCATTTATTTGGTACCCACATCTATTGCAAACGCAAAACAGTACTCATTGGAGTAACCATACTCTCCTCAGTTACGTTATGACCAACAAACGAAAGGCATCAACTTCAATTCTCAAATATCCTCTTATGAAACATAAGACAATATAGTGGTAAATCGTATGTCTATACACTGCATAGATTACTATATATCTCAAATCTCAGTAAACAATAGAAAGAGCATGAATACAGATGTATTCAATGTTAGATAATATTTGAAGTTTCACATGTTTTTAGCAATTAAGATACCTCAACTAGATTTTACAACTCTAGCTTACTAACAATTTCATCTAATTTGGTGAACTAATGCCATCTAGATTGCGGTTGTAGAAACGCTCGCTGATCATTTATCAAAGTTTTCTGAATTGGCTACTTGAAACATGAAGAAATCGACTACAAGAAAAATATTCTGTAGTTATCGTGCTCATATCATCTCCCTTCTGAAATATTCTATAACTTGCTCTCGATAATTTCCTGACGAATTATTCAAGGAGAATTATAGCAGAGCTGGCAATGTGGAACATGAACAATATATCTCCATTATCCTTCGAGAGATATCCTTTTAGAGAATAATGAATTCGATGCCCACGTTTATTGAAAACGTAAAAGAGTACTTTTCAGATCTACCATGCTCCTCTACAGTCGAACAAACGAAAGGCATCAATTTCAATCCTCAAATATTCTCTTATGGAACATAAGACAGAAATATACTATTAAATATATATTAAAGTATATAATAGTAATGGGCAAAGTACGGCCCGCGGGCCAAGTGCGGCCCTCGGGCTAATCTGATCCGGCCCGCGACAACAACTTTTCCAAATCTGAAATCTGACGCTCTGAAGATAATTTCGATGTATTCCTCTTCCTACATCTGTGAACAGGTGTTTTCTACTATGAAGATTCGCAAAAACAGTGTTAGAAACCGATTGACTGACCATAATTTAGCTTCACTACTGCGAATCAGCTAATCTCAGTTTCTACCAGATTATGATCAACTTTTAGAATCTCAGTCACAGTCTCATACGCCTTCATGCTCTTCTAAAGATTAATCATTTTTTGTGACTTGTTTGGAAGTTTTTACCATTTTAGTATATAAGTTGTATATGATGTAAAATTAAACAATAAAAAGGTTTAGGCCTATAACTTGTATTTTTTGTTTTTTTGGCCCGCCTGTAAATTTTTAAATTTCATCTGGCCCTCCTTTTAAAAAGTTTGCCCATCACTGAGTCTATATAATGCATTTTTAGATTTCTATATACCTCAAATCTTAGTAACCAATAGAATGCCTCCATTATCCCTTGAAGAATAATGGAGAAATCACATAGTTCATGTTTCACATAGCCAGCTCTGCTATAATTATCTTTTGAATATTTCGTCGAAAAATTATCGAAACAAAGTAATAGTATTCTTTTAATATTGAATATTTACAAGTGCGATGATATGAGAACGATAACACAGAATCTTCATCTTGTCATCGATTTCTTTATTATTATTATTATTATTACAATTGTTCCCCATGAGGAGAGCGACTGAAATTGAATTCGCAATTATTAGGACTTTTGCCTCCAAGAACGCTTCATCCTCTCTGAATGCTCTTTCTTCCGTTCATGTGTCCATTTTACTTCAGGTTGACGATTTGACTTTTGACTCTCCTCAGTTACGATACGTCCAACAAACGAAAGGCATCGACTTCAATCCTCAAATATCCTGTAATGGAACATTAGACAATAAATATACTGTTAAATCGTATGTCTATACAGTGCATAGATTACTATATATTTTAGAGCGACATTCAGTGCGATCTTCGAGATTTTTTATATTGATCTCTTGTAGATGCTTTCGGACCTCTTTTAGCCACTCTGTTCCGCATTTACTATTCATAATTATATCAAGTAGATTCTTCGGTATTCTGGACTGTTTCATTATGTAGACATGTGCATAGAACTTTGCTCGTCGGTTTTCTGATTTCTTCCGTTATCGTATTTGTCTTTTGATACAGTTCATTCTGAGGTCTTTTCATCCAAATGCCGTTTCTAGTGATTGGCCCGTAAATCGTTCTGAGAATTTTTCGTTCTTGTTTTTCTATTTCTCCAATTCTTGAATGACCGTCAATAACGATTGTTTCAGCTGCGTAGATTGCTTCTAGAAGAATCGTTGTGTTATAATGCCTCAATTTGGCGCCTCTCGACATGCACTTTTTGTTATAATGAGCTCAAATTAGTTTGCTATTTCTTCATATTTATATACATATATATATATATATATATATATATATATATATATATATATATATATTTCTTGAAATTGATTTATTGCCTGTTTGAGGTATTTATTTTGAAAGTTTTTAGCATTAACAGGCTTTTTTAATATGAAAAAGTTTATTTCTGTTGACGTTTCGTTGTTATATTACAACTTTGTCAAAACTAATTAATTAGTTTTGACAAAGTTGTAATATAACAACGAAACGTCAACAGAAATAAACTTTTTCATATTAAAAAGCCTGTTAATGCTAAAAACTTTCAAAATATATATATATATATATATATATATATATATATATATATATATATTTACTTCGTATCTTTACTGACCACTCTTATTATACATTTGGATATTTTTTTCCTAGGTTAGGGTCAATTTATAACAATTATTACATTAATATTTAACTTTATTTATTTTTTTTTCCTAGGTTAGGGTCAATTTATAACAATTATTACATTAATATTTAACTTTATTTAATTTTTTTCCTAGATTTCCCTTTTTTGAAAATGACAGTAGTCGAAACGCGTAAATAAAGTTAAATATTAATGTAATAATTGTTATAAATTGACCCTAACCTAGGAAAAAAAAATATCCATATATATATATATATATATATATATATATATATATATATATATATATATATATATATATATATATATATATATATATATATATATATATATATATATATTGTTCATATTATACAGACTCATTATATTGTGGTTCATCAATTGACACATTAATTCGGATGTTTATATTAATGAACCACACAACCTGTGAAAATATATCTCCAATATAAGTTCATGTCGCTCCAGAAATTCAATCTGTAAATATTTATATATATATATATATATATATATATATATATATATATATATATATATATATATATATATATATATATATATATATATATATATATATATATATATATATATATATATATTGATAAAAAAAAGATACCATACAGTCTATTTTGATATCTGCGTTGTACATGCCCATTTGGTTTCATATCACATCTAAGGGCACACATTATTAAAAAATACTTTGACTTAGAGTATCAGATTTTGATTGGAGATGTGAATATGAATTTGTTTGATAAAAGAACCGAACATATACCAAATTATATCAACACTTTGAGTGGAATGGAATTCGTGTGTATTCATGATTCAATGAATATACATGAATTGAATCATGAAGTGTATTCATGATTCAATGAATACACGAGAATTGATAAAAACTCTATGTCATGTATTGATCATACTTTTGTCAGATCTAGGATTCAAAATCATAATTTGGCCGCGATTTTACGGCTTATGCTAACGGATCATTTTCCATCAATATTGCTCATATCGGATCTCGGAACGCAAAGACAAAAACAAGGTGAATATAGGTCGGAAATATGTTACGACAAGTGAGGACATTGATGAGTCGGATGTTGACGATGCTTTTAAGGAGTTTCTTGCTATTGTAGATGATGCTGTTTCCAGGTGTGGGTACTGTGAAAGAGGCAATACGAAAAAAATACAGAAATATAAATAAGTTGATAACAAACGGAATCATTAAGTCTATCGGAACCAAAAGTAAATAGTATAAACAAACATTAAATAAACCTGAGGACCAGGAACCCATGGAGAACTATAAAATATATCAAAATAAACTGATTACTTTAATAAAAAACACAAAAAAAGAACATTTCAAAAGGGAATTGGACAAGAAGGGAAACCCGTCAAAAGATTTATGGGATTGGATCAACAACGTTACAAAATGTAGTAGATGCACAGAATCGGTTGAAAAATCTGGAATTAAAAATGTAAATGGAATCATAAAGAGATTGGAAGAGACAATTGATAATATCTGCAATGAACATTTTATCGGCGTGGGTACCAGATTAGCTTCCTAAATAAAAAGACCTCATAAATACCGAATACCAAAATTACTACCCCAATTTCGATATTATTCAGGCCAGTCACTGAAACGGAAATAGGAAACTATATCAGTTTGTAGAAACAAATTATAATAGATTAGGTACAGATTAGATAAGAACTATATCAATGAAGTAATTTAAATCTCCTGGTGTCGATGGGATAACGTCAAAATCGGGTAAGGAGATGAAAAAGCAGATGCTCACTCCTTTCACTACATTCTTAAATAGAGGCGTTCAGGGGCGTTGCAATGTGCATGTTTCAGAGTTACCTCAATGGTAGGAAACAGTGTGTTACGGTGTGTGACAAATATGGTGAACTTCGGGATGTGATATGTGGCGTGCCCCAGGGAACTATGTTGGGTCCGTTATTTCTTGTGATTTATGTCAATGATTTACTTACTTCAAACGATATATTTCGTTACGCAGATCATACAGCAATTTTTTGCGAGTCAGATAATTGGAGAGACTTAAGTAAAATTATGGTTTTATTTCAATCTGCTCACCATGAATATTGAGAAGACACGATTCATTGTCTTATCTTGTTACAATATTGGTCGTCCGTCTTACACCACTTTGAATATCGATCGCGACCTGCACATCGCTGCTGCCGAATCTATTAAATATCTGGGTGTTATTCAAAGCGTGGTGGATAGGGTAAGGTGATACCTTGATACATTCAGATATCTTGCGGACTTTTTAGATTTACCCCGTTTAAGAACTCTTCATTTAGCATTAGTCCTGTCACTACTCTCTTATGGAATACTGATCTGGGGTGGTGCTCTGGATGTTCATTTGAGGAGTCCTAAAATAGTCCAAATCTGCATTTTGAAAATAATGCTGAAAAAGAATGGAGAGTTCTCGAGCGCTGAACTGTTCTAGAGAGTCTGGGGTACTTACCGTCAGAAGACTGTATTTTCAGTCGTTATTAATCATAAAAACGCGGTTGAGATAGATTAATTAGTGCATTGTTACAACACAAGACATATATATACTGTAGCACTGAAAGACAGAACAAATAAGCTAATTGTACAAAGACTAGTACAGAAAACTCCGGTCAGTATTGTTCAGACCAAAATATTTGCGAAGTATAAGAAGAATCTTGTGCGTTGGCTTCTGAATCTTGAGTCGTCAGTCGTCGTTGCTGACTTGGTGATGGATACTGGTTCTTATTAACCGGCCTAATTATGCGAAAAACCACGTGACATGTGCATATTATGTGATTCTTTTTTCGATGAATTTTTCAATCCTTTCGCACAAGCACAGTTTGCTTCTGAAAGACAATCTATTGTTTTCATTTCGGATAGTATAACGATGTTTTTGTTTGGGAAATTATAGTTTTATTAAATAGAATGATAGTTATTCTGAAGTTAACTGTAAATTATTAGGTAAATAAGCTATTATTATTATAATAGTTTAGTTATTATAATATTATTATCAGTTTATATATATATATATATATATATATATATATATATATATATATATATATATATATATATTTACAGAAGATTCTGTAAGCATCTGAGGAAGTCGTTTGTAACGACGAAACGCGTCATACTATGTAGTGAATAAAGTGTAAATCATAAGTTTAAGTGTTCGAATTTAAGGTTATATTCAATTATAATGGATTTGCATCAAGTAAACTCCAACACTTTTAAATATTTAAAAGAATGAGTTACATATAAATTGATGGATATTATATCAAAATTGAGAGTTATATGTGAGTTTAACTATGAAAAATTACTAGGAAAATTATTAATGTAGGTATAATTCTTTTTCAACTTATAATTGTCATTCTGACTCTAAAAGCACCAACGAATCAAAAAAGGAAGAAGGAAACGAACAGAAAAGAATGATTCAAGCGCAAATCAACCTTGAGTGAATTATAAGAAATATTATATTAAAGTTGCATTTTCAAAAGCTAATCTGAACCAAACTTCTTTTGAGTTTACCCCGAAACAATTATCAAGCAATTTATATTATTTCTGTGAAATCAAGCCAAATTCCTTTCAAGCGGGCGCGTGAGGTCGAATCGACCGCGTTTAGTACATTTTCGTTTATATTATTATTATTACCATCACATTTATTTCTCATTTCTAGTAACCTGTCGCTATGTCATAGGGAGTAAAATAAACCGCCGCTGCGGTCGCTCCCCCCATTACACAGATCACAATTGTTTTAGTCCCGGTGCAGTCGGCTCGTGCAACACTACACGCGCCTGTCGTCGAAAAGACTACACGCACCTATCGTTGAAAAGACTACACGCGCCTGTAGTCGAAAAGACTACAAGCGCCTGTCGTCGAAAAAGTTACGCGCGACGCTCAACGCGACATACCCTCGTTCTCGCTCGTAGTAGTTCTTCGGCTATCATTCAATATCATCGAATTGGATTTTTTTTATATAAAATGAATCATGGACAGTTATCACAAAGTGCAGTACTCGAAGAATTACTAGGAGCAGACGAGAAGAGAGCGACCCAGCAGAGGATGGTTTGCCTCTTTTAGGAATAAATAGCTGTTTTACAGGGATAAAATAACATAAAAGTTGAGTACTGCTGTGGCGGACGTAGTTCTTCAGATCTGTAGTTTTATATCATCACTTCATTGTGCTGCAGAAGTTGATGAAATTACAAATGAAAAGAGCAAACCCCGCATCGTTACTTTTTACAATAAAACAAAGGGGTTGTCGATGAAGTCGCTAAAAAAGTCGCTAAGTAAGTAAAAAATGTATTCGGTTTCAAGGAAGAATAATAGATGGCCATGGGCACTCTTCTTTCGTCTCCTGGTTATTGCAGGAATAAGTGGTATGATGATATTTGGGGCAAATGATTTGACTCTACGGAAAATGTGAATGTATTTACGAGCATTAGGCACTGAATTGACAAAAAAGTACGCCCAAACAAGATCAAGGATATTAGGCCTTCCAAGAAAACTAAAGAGAAACATAAGGGAGCATTTGAATATGGAGGATAGTGCTGCTGATGCAGAAGCAGGTATTTCTGGCACATGCAGAGGAACCTTTAAAATATATCCAGCCAAAAAAGGAGGCAATCAAACACGCAATGTAAGTTAAGTATGAAAAATATTTGCAGATACAACATTTATTAGCAATCAAAGTTCTATGATCGAAGACACTGATTCTGATGAAAACTAAACCAAAGTTAATTAATTTTTATTCTTATTTTGTAATTGTTATTATTACACTAGGTATATAAACTAGTGTGAGTTATGTAAAAGGTTTTTGTGTTCCTAGTTTTTGTTTTGATTCAAAGAATATTTGAGTTTTGTTAATTATTTTGATAATAGTTTTTTTTCATAATTTTAATTATTTTTTTTGACAATTTATACTTTACAGACAATTATAATAGTACATCTGAGTACAAATAAATAAATAAATATGGAATAATTAGGGTGTTATCTTTCTTATTCATCCCACAGGTCTCTTCAGTTACGCGCGCCCGCTCCTGATACAAATGACTGCGCGCTCGCTTGAGGGTTAATAAAACACATTCAAATTGCTTCACCAGAGTAATGATTAATGAAAACTTGAATGAAAGTTGAATTAAATCACTCGAAAGATTTGAATGAACAATTTATTACTTCATCTTAGTATTCTATTGAGTAATTCCAAATTTGTATTAATGGCCGTTTCTTTTTTAAGAAATTATTAACGTATTTGAATAACAAAACTGAAGTTTTAATTTTTGGAAGAAAATTTTAAGATGTCAGGTTATTTCTCAGACAAGTCAACTACTTTCCATCTCTATTACTTTTACTACTTGAGATGAGAGAGTATCTGGAATGACTGAATGAAAATCATGTATGAATGCTCGAAAATGAATTTTTCACCTACCTTGCTAGGCCTGATATTGCTCTTCGGCACGAGACATTTTGAGTATTGATTACACAAATACACCATCAATAGTTTTAGGTATATATTGTACGATATATATGCCATTAATAATATGAAAATAGCCGTATGACGGTTAGCGAGCGAATTTTTCATCTGGTCGTTACCTTCTTCCCGGTGTGATTTAGGTGAGAGATCTTGGGGTAGTCTTCGACCAGAAGCTTTCCTTTGTCCCACACATCATCCAACTGATTTCATCTGCTGCGAAAATATATGGATTGGTTATAAGTAATGACAAATATTTTAATAATTCCTCAACATTCATAGGACTATTTAATACTCTAATCCGTAGCAAGTTTGAGTATGGCAGCATGATCTGGCATCCCATTTACACTTGCCATCAACGCCATCTTGAGGCTATTCAGAGAAGGTTCTTGAAATTCTTAGTTTGGAGGGAGGATAAAGTTTATCCACAGAGAGGAGTCAATCATAACGAATAATTGAGTCGATTTAGTTTGATCTTATTACAGAGCAGGAGAGAAACTTAATCACTCAAATTTTGTACAAATTACTGCACAATAGTATTGATTGTCCTCCTCTCTTATCCGCTTTGAAATTTCGTGTTCCCAGACAAAATTCTCGTAATACAGAATTATTCCACCTAGAAACTCCGAGGACCAACTCTCTAATACAATCCCCCATTTGGTTTATGGAGTCTACATTCAATAGAGTTGCCAATAATTGTGTCATTCAATTTGACTCCATAGAATTTATTATCAGGAGTTATGCGAACAAAGAAAATTGACTAAAATGAACTAATTTAGATTGAGTTCTTTGTAATATTTCAATGAATGCTATAATGTAGTTATAAGTTACTATTTTCTAGATTAGATTGAACTCTTTGTTATATCTTTTTCATTTCAATTATTTAGTTATGTATTCAACATTGTTATTATTTTCTGTAATTGGGTGTTATACCTGTTGAGAATAAAGAACTTATTAATATTATTATTATTATAAAATTTCTTCCAGCACATTTATCTCAAATTTTAGACAAAATATATTACTATAACAATAAATAAAAAAGAATGAAATGAAAAACTAGTTGCTTAATCAAATATTTATATAAGAAAATATAGATACTACAATATAGTTACCGAATAAAATGAAAGTAATAAAGAAAAAGGAATTCATACAAAATATAGGGTGTAGCAGCAACAGTGGCTATCGTGATAAAATAATATCCTCTATTCGCATTTACCGTATGTCGATGTTTTCAGGTGAATATATGTACAATATATTCCAGTTTATATTCCTATTTTTGACCGTTTAAATAGAACTATATCATGAAAACCTAAGACTCATCACCTTATTGAAGAGAAATAAGAAAAAGAATAAATAAAAAGAATTTAAAAATATCTTGGTTTTCAACATGCTAATAAGTAAAATTCACAGAATATAGACAATTTCATAAAACAACATTTTCGAAAACGCGATGTCCGAAGTTTATACAGTCATAAAAGAGAACACAAAGTTCAGAGCGTTCTAGTATGAAACTGAAGTCACTTATATATAGTAGGGTATAATATTGATATTTCGTTGTGCACAGCTAATAATATTGATTCATTAAGATTAAAAATCCAAAATCCATAAGAATAAAATGTCTGGCGTTCAGTTAATGACATTAATTAGAGTAATATGTTGGTTATATGGTGAAGCAGAAAAAGTGGTGTTTGTTAAATTATGTTAGAAGTTCTTTTATCGTCATTTTTTAACTTCAATTCGTAATGAAACAGAAATCAAATTTTTGTATGTAATCAAATGTATGACGCGCGGTCTGAGGTACTTTCTCGTCAGATACTAAATTAAGGTAGAATTGTATTTACATATACAGACATCAGTACAAATTCTAGAGTGCCAGAACATAAACTAACAAAGAACAATAATAGAATCTTAGAATTGAAATTTGAACTTGGCTATACCGATAATATTCACTTCACTAATAATATTTATTTTCAATAATTATTGCTACACATATCGATGTTGAAGGTGCAACAATGAAAATAAAAAAAGTCAAAATTCGTTTACAAAACAATTACAAATCACCCAGAAGTTTGATCCTATACTACATTAATTCTACAAAAAAATTCAAATTCTTCTATACTATATGGTTCACATTTCAAAATCAAATTGTAAACAGATTTCCTGAACAGTCGGTGGTTCTCGATCTTTTGAATCGACTTTGGCAATCTGTTGAATAGTTTTATACCCGCATATTGTGCCCCTTTCTCTCTCAATGCAGAGCAGTGAATCGGATATAAATACGGAGAAATTTGTCTGGTGTTATTTGTGTTCTTGCATTCTTCAAAGTACTGACTATGCTTATGGAGAAATATAAGCAGTCGATAGATATATAGGCCATATATAGTCAGGATGTTATTATGCCTGAAATAGGTTCGACATGAGTCCCTGTATCCTACTCCTAAAATTGTGCGTAATGACCATTTTTGGACGACAAAAATTTTCTCTACATATGCTGAACCACCCCAAAAAATGATGCAATACGAAGCCACAGATTGAAAATTAGCATAATAAATGACCTTTAATGCATCCTTTTCGACTTGCTTTCTCAATATTTTCAGTGTATATATCACAGAGCAAAGTTTCCTTTTCAGTTGGTCGATATGAGGATACCACTTCAATGCACTGTCTATTTGAGCCCCAAGAAATCTTGCTTGTTTGCCAACAGATATTCTCCGATCCTCATAATGCAATACATCCGGTGGAATCCAGTATTGTCTTTCTGTATTGAAAAATACACACTCAGTTTTCTGCACATTCAATACTAGTTTATTATCGAAGCACCATTCCTCAACATTACACAAAACGGACTGCAATGCCAAAGTTGAAGAAGAGATGTTTGAAGCTCGGACCAAAGGATTTGTGTCATCAGCATATATAACTGGTTGGCAGATTTCTTTTGGTAAATATTTCGTTAAGTCATTTATATATATAATAAATAGAAGGGGTCCTAAAATACTCCCTTGTGGTACTCCCATAGGTAACACTAGTTCATCTGAAGTATTCATTGAAGTTCATTGAAGTATACATTACTTTATTGTCCCTTCATCAGGAGAACTGAAATAAAACTAATAATAACACAGAACAATACATACAGGTACAAGAACTTAGGAATGTGAGATTATGAATAATTATGTTTTGAATTAAAACCATTAAAGAGAATCGACTGAATGCAGCTCTCATTACAGTATGACAGGTCGAAGTAACAAAACAAATTGACATTCAGCGAACACATTGGTAAATAGTAAAACGAATCGAAAACAGGCATGCAACAGGTATACTTCCGCTTGTAATGCTTGTTGCATGCCTGTTTTCGATTCGTTTTAATATTTACCAATGTGTTCGCTGAATGTCAATTTGTTTTGATACTTCGACCTGTCATACTGTAATGAGAGCTGCGTTCAGTCGATTCTCTTTAATGGTTTTAATTCATAACCTAATTATTCATAATCTCACATTCCTAAGTTCTTGTACCTGATGTACTTATTGTTCTGTGTTATTAATTTTAATTATTTCTGTTCTCATGATGAAGGGACAATAAAGTCTCGAAAGCTCGAGTAAAAAAAAGAGTCTTCTTAGTTTTTTTAGCTTGACTGCAATCCCACAAAATCACAATTCGTATTTACCATTCAGTCACGAATATAATTCGATATATATATATATATATATATATATATATATATATATATATATATATATATATATATATATATATATATTACAAGACAGCCATTTTAAATACCTCGGAAAAGTTATACAGTCCTCTGGTTTGAACAGAATCGCTAATGAACAGAGAGAGCTAATGTTGTAAAATTTATATATACGTCTTTTGAAAATATCATCTAATAAGATGATATTAGACATTTATTAGACATATAAAGACAGTTGTTTTCCTGTAATCCCTGTTGTGCTTTATTAATTGTGTGTTCTCTGTATTCGGGGTCAAACAATTTTATTGCACGAACCGCGATTCCTATAACAACGTAACAACGTTTTGGCACTTTTTTATGACCACAAGAAAATTGATTGACTCCCTATCGGCAGTCTCTCTCTTCCGAGCAACGCCCAGTCAATCCACAACCTGGCACATCCAGCTCGTGGATTCCTCATCCACAATCCATTTTTTCTAGTGAAACAATCTGTTGCACAATAATACGTCCACATCCAGCTGATTCATCGTGAATTTCTATACAAAAGGAACATACAAATTCTTCCTCTGTGGTTCGATTAAGCCGTGAGTGGTAGTCATCATTTGAGGCACTCCAGGGAATGCACTCAAGTATATCGTACATTCTAATAAAAGATTCCGCTGTTGCAAAATAATACGTCCACACCCCACTGCTTTACCGTGAATTTCTATACAAAAGGAACATACAAATTCTCCCTCTGTTTGACGGTGTACGTCGGTGCACCACCACACTTGAAGCATTTCAGGGATTAAAGAACTTCTCATTGATTGAGGAAATACCTCTTAAAAACGACCTTGTAATAACACATCATCCTCGAATATTTTTTGAGATATTTTGCTGAGAGGAAAAAATTATGAAAGAAATGAATAATGTATAAATTCTTTCGTAATAAATTGCGTTGAAAGAGAATGAAGAAAACAAAAAGAAAGGTATAATTCAAACGCTGCAGTATCAACCTTATGTGAATTGTAATATTGTAATATAACAATAATAAGACGTGTGCAAATTGTTTTTTGAAGGAGTGATGATTGAATAAAAAATAAAAGTTGAATGAAATTATACAAAAAATTAAATAAGCTCAAAGTTATGTAAAATACTCCGGAAAAACACTTCATTATCGAAAACTTTTCAAAAATCGGGAATATACGAGTATATCAATAATAATAATTAATAGTTTTCATATTATAAATCACTTCAGAGTCCACTCGTTATTCAGTAGAAGTCCATATTTCCTTTTCATTTCGACTTGTTATAGTGCATTTCGAGTTGAAATGTTGGGAAAATAATTGTTCTCAATTGAATTCAATGATTGAAAAATGAAGGAATGAGAGTCATTGTCGCAAAAATGAATAAAACTACAAAATGAATCCCAAAATAATGAACACAGCCAGTAGAAGGAAGTATTCATGTTGATTTTCTCTTAATTTTGATACTACTTATTTGATCCATCGTATCACCAAGGAGACCATAATGTAGCAATGTGATGTTAACAACTAAACATCGACAAAAATTGAGTGTTTTAATATAATAAAGCAAGCTATAGATTAGAAAATTGGAGAATATATATATATATATATATATATATATATATATATATATATATATATATAGAAGAAGAAGAAATATATATATATATATATATATATATATATATATATATATATATATATATATATATATATATATATATGTATATAGAAGAAAATGAACACTAGAAACTAGAACATTCATTCGAAAAATTCAAATTAACCAAAAGAATGTTATAGTAAAGTTAGATATGTGAACGTGTACGATGTGATGTCTCCATCATCCATCAAGGGATAAATGTTGGAGAAATATTGAAATCGATGCCACACCTGATGTAAGTGCGAGACAGCTGTTTCGTTCTGCAAGGAACTCGTCAGTTGCACCAAGTCCATCGAAGTGAGGCAACGATTGCAATCCCCAAGCATCTTCTTATGACTCCAGGTGGTATACCGTCAAGTAATGAATACTTCTAATTCCATCAACAGGAATCAATGAAAAAATTCTCTCAGATCATAGATACACCAAGGATCAAACGTTCACATCTCTTCTATACCCGTAGGCACAGCCTAACTCTACTTACAAGCCATGAACTAGGCAATCTGGCAATATCGAAGCAAGACCCATGAATGGAGATGCTCTAATGGCGTTGTTATGATTTCTGCTCATTGCTGCTGAATAAATCGCTATTTAACAAGAGAATAACATTCATATCAAAAAATAAGTGAAAAGTGCTATTGTTTCAAGTTGTGAAGAATGAGCAAAAAATTTTCCGCAAATTTCGTATATAAACAGGAATATCTGTTGTGTTTTAAGTTGTGCTTTTTTTGGTTATACCAGGAGGGGTAAAATAATACCTAACATTTTCCATCTCATAATTGTGTGAAAAAACAAAAATCCGCGTTGTTGTTTTTTGTTATTAATGAATATATAGTGTGTAGAAAGTGCTACTGTGTTTTTTTCAGCAACATACAAAGGAATACTTTGAAAATTGTATGTAAATAGCTACCGATTACTGATGTTTTGACTGAGTAGTTCAGACATTAACAAAAGCATTATTCCTTTTTTGTGATCAATAGAGTTACTTACCCTTTGTTAGATTTAGTAGTTATTTAAAACTAATCTCTTATAGGTCTTGTTCCTGATATTAGCAGAAAATTAAGATGCCAAGTCACTGCTGTGTGCCTGGATGCAAGTCGAACTACAAAACTTACCTCGAGTACGGAAACCACCAGTTTCTATATTTCGTTTTCCATAGGATGAAAATCTAATGAATCAATGGCTAAAAAATATTCAGGGAATCATGGACCCCCACAAAATATTCTGTAGTTTGTGCCAAACATTTTCTAGAGGGTCCACTTATTAGAAGGTATTCATCGTTTGCCAGATGGATCAACGAAGGTAATATCTGCTCAAGTTAAACTCAAATTAAATGCAGTGCCAAGTATATTTCCAAATTTACCCCTAGTTATCAAAAACAGTCAACGCTCAAAGAAAAATCCAGCTGAAAGAACCATAGCATTGAAGGAACGTTGTGATAAATTGATAAAACCTTTGAAAACTCAGATTCAATTTGTAATTTTGTTGATTTAATATCCAATTATAGAAAAATATTTTAATATGCAAATCGTAGGATAAAAAATTTTTTTCACACTCTAAATTTTCCATCAAACGTAACTGAATGTTTACAAATAAACAGTATACAAATAATAAAACAATTGTTAAACTGATTTACACTATATTAAAAATAATGCTGCATGACGTACGTTTCGATGAGATTCACCTTTTTCAAATGCTACGTGCAGACTAATGACAATTTCTCGAATACATACAATATAAACTTAAATACAGAGAAAACAGGTAGATAACAGGTAGAAGGGCTGAATTCATACTGATGTATGGATTCATGTACTGGAGTATGAATTCATCCCTTCTACCTGTTATCTACCTGCTTTCTCTGTATTTAAGTTTATATTGTATGTGTTCGAGAAATTGTCATTAGTCTGCACGTAGCATTTGAAAAAGGTGAATCTCATCGAAACGTACGTCATGCAGCATTATTTTTAATACAGTGTAAATCAGTTTAACAATTGTTTTATTATGTTTATCGATTTACATCAAGTATCGGCCTCATCAATTATTAAGTATACAAATAATTAATCAGATTTTAGTAGATTCAGATATGCATGTAAATGTTTTTTTATCAATAAAAATCAACTATATCCTAACGATTTAAAAAGGATTTTTCAATTGAAATTAACTAGATGGTATGAACTGGAAAAGTTCCTTGCTCGTTACAAATATAATATCAGAATCAATCAAATTACTGTTACACTGTATACAGTACACATCTCAATAAAGGTTTAAAGGAAACTCACTCTCACCTGAGAATGATGAATAATGAAATTTATAGCATATTGTCCATTCTAATTGGTAAAGTGAACTTGTTAGTGTACATATTATAAATACAACTTTTGAATCGCTATAACTCAGACATAGTTCCTCTTAGAAAAAAAGTGTGTTATTAATTTCTACAGATAATTGTATGATCTACAATTTTTGTTAGAACTATTTTTTTATACAAAGTACCGTTTCGCTGAAAAGTTTTCTGAAAAGGCAAATTATAACATGCAGTAGACCGATGTTCGAAGATCGATCGGTGTACCGGAATGAGCTGATGCGCCGTTGCCAAGTCTATGTTCATGGCTTGTAAGTAGAGTTAGGCTGTGCCACGGCCAACTTTACTACAGGCCATGAAGAGCGCAGTCCGGCGGTGTTGTCAAGTTGTGTTGAGTGGTATACTCTCCTAGTCGGTTGTTCCCAAACTTTCAAGCATTATTTCAACTCTTGTTGTATATTGCGAACAAACAAGAAACATTATTAGTATTAATAACATATAGAATATTATATTGGGTATTTTGAGCACACATTTCTGTAACAGAAAAATATGAAACATTTATTATTGCAATAAAACAACGATGTTTTCGATAAAGCCCTACTTCGCAAAAAATACTTCTATTAGTCAGTCAGTCGGATTTATTTACATGAAAAATTGCCTAACTGAATTTATTGAATCATTTGAGAGAAAAGAACCCTTGAATGAAACGCTGTTGGAATTACTGAAATTGAATTATTTACCTAAGTATAAATAAATATTATATTTCTGATTAGAGTAATCAACAAACGACTTCATGAAAGTATTGAGCTTTCTTCGTTTATATTGTGATTCAGTTTTGTCGTGTCCGGCTTCATTATTTTTTTGTGTAGTCATTCAGTTAGATATTAGAAAAAATGGAGCACAGCACGTTCAGAATATTTTTATTGTCTTCACCACATAAACAGCAACAATAAAAATCTTTCAAGGCCTCGTCCAATGACACGCTTAAAATAGTGAGATTACACAAAATTGGTGTAATTTCTGGTGTATATTATTCAAAAAGGCCAGTTCGAGAGAAATGTCATTAATTATTTTTTCAAATATGGCACACATGTGCAATAAGACATTTTAAATTCAATCTGTAGGTATATTCAGTCCTCCCCGTTGCAAATAATTAAAATATTATAAATAAAATCATAACTTACAATTATTCTGTTTTGAGGAAAGTTTGGATTTTGAAAGAATGTGTTATTGTTAGTTAGATTTGTGAATAGCGATCTGTTTATTTGATGGTTATCGGTTATGAATAGGGTAGAAAATATACTTATTAGAAACTCAGCTATCTCAAGCTTGAAACTTGAAATCATGTACGGAATACCTATCCTCTATACTATATTTCACCAAAAAATTATTTGTAAGTAATCCGTATTCAAAACACACAAATTCGATATCGATTCGATTAAATCGGTTCACACAAAACACTTCGTTTTTATAATTTGACGTTAAGTTATCCACAAACTATAATCATTAGCACCTATATTACACTATAGAAAATTGATGAATACGGAATTAGACCTGAAATCGTAAAATATTCAACTTTCAACTACGAAAGCCTCAAACAACACAAAATTTATTTCGTTTCACTGAAATTTGTAAACAAACTAAACACTTGGTTTTTTTATAGTTTGATGTTGAGATTTCAACAAATTATCAACATCAACACATGTTATATCACTGTACACAACTGAAAAATATAGAATTTATACCAAAAGCTCAAATTATCTAACTTCAAACTGCGAAAGTTTTGAAAGCGTCTCCTATTTGCATTATTAGTATACCAGCTCAACTAAGGCGGAATTGTTAGACCACTTCGATTCTGTGGTAGATATTCATTTCGTGGCCTGTACCACGGCCAACTTTAGTACAGGCCATAATATAGAGTCTTATTACAATATAAAATATATATTGCAATAAGAAATGTATTTGTAATGTTTGCGTGTAGTAAGTAGGTACGTAGTAAAAATTAAATCAACTTACTTAGATACATTTTTCAATGAAATAATATATTGTGTAATATACCTATTATATTATAGGTATAGATTATATATACCTATCTCATGTAACAGGTTGGTTGGAAGAGATTTCTTTCCATTTTTTGTTTGAAACAAATTGTAAAATACATAACAAAATATATAAAATAAAACTACATGCATATAACAAATAGGCAGGTAGGTACTTACTTTTCCGACACTGGCAATCACTAATATCGATTCACTTCACTTTTCTTTTCGAAAGTCTGGAAACAAATTCCGTCACTGGCCAACATTAATATCGGTTCTCTTTTCTTCCTGAAATTCCCAAAATAAATAAGTTACGTTTATCCTTGACATTCGTATTTATATTGTTGAAGAATCAAACAAGTTCATGCAAGATTTCAATCACATACACTACAAGTCGGATTAATTTGCACGTCTGAACAAGAGTTACGAATGGGACGGCCGCCGCGTCAACTGCAAATTTTAGCGCGTTGTACCGAATATGGAATATGCAAGTTTTTCATATTCAAACAGTCGCTGAGATTCTTAAAATATTATCTAGCAATATTGATAGGAGCAGACAATATTTCAGTTCTTCACTATCGAAAGCCAAATTAATTTTTATGGACAACCACTTACTATTGAGAAACCCCAGTTTTTGTCACGCCCAACGTAGACCCCTGGGAGCCCACTTGGACCAATTTGGAAATTACTGCACTAGACTAATCGACTTAGATAAAGAGTAAGGGTGGCTACCCATTACCAATTTTGCATTAATTATAATTGAATTCAGTTTAAATTTTATACAGTTGTATAAATAATTATTGTGACTTTTTTGTATAAATAATTATTGTGGCGGAATTCTAAAAGGCATAAAGATTTTAGGGCAGTTAATATGATTATAACAGAAGCAAAAACACTGAAAAAATAGTTTACTTGCAACTTTTAAATCATATATCTGAGAATAATATTCTCACAAAGTGTCAATCTAGATATCGAAAGAATTAAAACTGTGAAACAGCTATTCAGTGTGTATTAAATGAATGGAGAATAAGTAATGATAAGGGGTTAATTACGGTGGCAGTTTTTCTGGACCTTCAGCGAGCGTTTGAAACTGTTGATAGAGAAATATTGACAGTGAAGTTACTCCATTATGGTATTCAGGGTACTGTTCTCAGATGGTTTCAAAGTTATTTCAATGGCAGAATGCAAAAAGTACAGTATGGTGAGTGTACCTCAGAAATATTGAATATTAAAACCGGTGTTCCACAGGGAAGTGTTATTGGAGCACTACTGTTTGTTATATTTATAAATGATATGGAAAAACGCTCTGAAATTTTGTAAACTCCACCTATTTGCAGATGATGCTGTTATATATGTTTCAGGCGCTGATGTACATGATATATTAGATCAAATCAATAGGGACTTAAAAAGTATTAACGACTGGTTGAAACTCAATAGTTTGAGGCTCAATGCAGAGAAAACAAAAGCAATGCTATTTGGTAAAGTTAGAAAAGATAATACAACGAAGAATAGAGAACTATTATAAATATAACAATAGATGAAAAGAAAATTGAAATTGTTGAACAACCAAAATATCTGGGAGTAATAATAGATAATAAGCTGAACTTCGGGGACCATGTGAACTACAAGAAGATTTCGCAAAAATTAGGAGTATTGTATAGATCCAGTAGTTATCTGACAATGTGGGCGAGGAAAACCGTATACAATACGATTATACTTCCACATTTTAATTTTGCAGCTTCTATTTTATACATGGCCAACAAAATAGATATGCAAAGGATGCAAATCCTTCAAAATAGGAAATGATGATTATATTGGGGTGCAATAAATACTCTAAAATAACAGATATGCTAAATGCTTTGAAATGGCTTAGTGTTGGTGATATGTTGCAAATGAAGTCTCTCATACTCGTTCATAAAATAAAACATGGGCTGGCACCAGACTATTTACAAGAGAACCTGATAAAATTTTGTGACATACACCAATATGGTGCTAGGTCAAAAGAAAACTTTATCCTGCAGCATAAAAATACGACATTGGGCCAGAATTGTTTGTTTTTTTAGAGTACTAATGGAATATAATAATCTTCCAGCTGATATGAACAACTTAAACTTGAGGCTATTCAAGATCAGACTGAAAGAATATTTGTCAAGCCTCGATGATAATCAAGAATTTATACATTATTAATCTTTAATAATCGGGTGTTAATTGATATGTATGTTATTCTTTATTTCACAAGTTGTATATTACTCAAATATTGTAAAATTGTATAGTTAATTTTATAGCTTAATGCTAGATAAATCCAATTCATTCATTCATTCTTTAGTTTCTATTGAAATTACCATCATGTTGACAATTTTATTAACTATTCAGTCAAGAATTCGTGAATTATAAGTTACAAATTATAGTTCAAAACATGATGTGTCAGTTTTGTCTAAGGATGTATTAATCTCAAATTAAACTTAAATGCACTTAAGAATATATAGTATAATCACTTCCTGTTAGGAGCATCATCTTTCTAGAGTAATATAACATAAGAAACAAGTGTACCATGGTAACAATCTATCGAGATTAATTCGAAGTAGTGATGGAATGGCATTTTTGTTTATTTCTCAGAATTGTCCCAATTATTTTTCCTTTTAATAAAAAAAAATCAGTCCAGCTCTTTTCGACATAGAGTGAATGAACATCAATTGATTAACATTATTGATAGATAAAATACAGATACACATATTTCAAAGAAATTTATTTCAGTTGCAATTTAAACATATCAAAAATATATATACAGTAAGTCTTTCTAATGAAAGATCTGTCAACAAACTTGTATATCTCAGAAGGAGTCTTCATTTTTGAGAGCTTATTCTCTAATAACTTGTATCATCTTGTCTCCCTCAAAAGTGAGATCATGCTTAGCAGGATAAACATTCTTATGACCTCCTTCAATGTTTATTTTTATTTGAGAGACATTCAAATCTTTTTCAAATAATAACACCATTTCTCTGATAAGGGAATCCAAAACTTTTCTACAAGTTGTAATTGATACATTGCTAGTCACTTCTAATAGAATATCACTACTACCAACTTCTATCTGAAATAATAAAAAAATTATTTAACAATACTTATTTCTGATTATAACAAAATGTAAAGAATTTTGTCAGTAATTATGTGATCGAAAGTGTGTAAGAATAACTAAAACATCAAAATGAACCACTAAAATTACGTATAACAGAACTGAACACTACATGGAATGTGTCAAAAATTTTGAAAACAACATCTCTACATAAACCTGTAAATCGGTGATACAAAAAGGTATAATTTTGTGTATTCCCCTCACAAGAATCAAAGTGATATTTAATATATATATATATATATATATATATATATATATATATATATATATATATATATATATATATATACATTGTAAGAAACAACCAATAAAATACCAAAACACCATGTGCTAAAAAAATCTTGCTAGGAGATTTTAATGCACAGCTAGGTAAGAAAAGGAAATTCAGAGATACTACGGGTCCCCA
Source organism: Henosepilachna vigintioctopunctata (assembly GCA_030704895.1). Taxonomy (NCBI): domain Eukaryota; kingdom Metazoa; phylum Arthropoda; class Insecta; order Coleoptera; family Coccinellidae; genus Henosepilachna; species Henosepilachna vigintioctopunctata. Next base: position 1,516,151 of record JARQZJ010000100.1, on the reverse strand, counting down.
TACCAAACACAAACGTACCAACAAGAACGGTGAAAGGTTAATCGAGTTAAAAAGTTAAAAATGGGAAATCCTTACAAAGAATATTCAGAAAGGCATTACACTAGGGCAACCTCCTCGCACCAGGAAACACAGCTGGTGGAACGTAATTTGCGACCAAGCAGTCGACAAGAGAATAACTGCATGGAAAAAATTTAACGGCCATAAAAATGAGGAAAACTGGGAGAACTTCCTTATAACTCAAAAACAGGCCTCCAAAGTAATTAGAAGAGAAAAATGGAGATAAAAACAGGCCTCCAAAGTAATTAGAAGAGAAATATGGAGATAAAAACAGGCCTCCAAAGTAATTAAAAGAGAAAAATGGAGATATGATAATAATAGGTGTCACGAAATACAGAAGGATTTCACCAATAATAATACTAGAGATTTTTACAAAACTTTCAGATAAAACTTGCGAGGATACCAAGCGCCAAGTCTTTGCTTCAAAAAATCCGATGGCATGTTGGAAACTAACACAAAAAATAACTGCAAAATGTTAGCCGAATATTTCAGCACCCTTCTCAACTGCAATCCACCCCAAGAAAAACTTAAGTTCGACTTTTCTAGGTTTACGCATCCAGACTCGCAAGCCCCTGATATTGAAGAGATTACGGCAATTATCAAGCAACTCAAAAACAACAAAGCACCAGGAGAAGATTATTGCGGAACTCTGGAAACTGAACGATACTACTATGACGCAAAAACTTCATCATTTAATATCAGAAATCTGGAGAACGGAACAGATACCAGAGGATTGGAAATGCGCGCTGATACATCCATTGCACAAAAAAGGGGACAAAATGGATATCAATAATTACAGGGAATTTCCTTACTCCCGGGTACGTACAAAATACTTTCTAAAGCACTCCTAAACAGAGTAGAACAAAAAGCGGATCCACTAATTGGGGAATACCAAGCTGGATTCAGAAAATGCCGATCATGTGCTGAACAGATCTGGACTTTGAAGAGGATATTATAGATGAAGAAATGTAGAAATACAGTGATCATATTCATTGACTTCAAGAAGGCATATGATTCGGTAGACCGCGAAACCCTTTTTGAAATCATGAAAGAATTTGGAATTGATCGGAAGAAATTATAGAACAGACACTTACAGGTACAACTTCCAAGGTAAAATTTATGGGCGAAGTATCAGATCCCTTTAAAATAAAAACCGGTGTGCGACAGGGGGACGGACTTTCGCCAATCCTTTTCAATATTGTTTTAGAAAAGATCATTAGGAAAAGGAAACTTCACGTAAAGGGCTTACAAGTGGGTATCAAAAAAGAAAATAGAATAAATGTCTCGCCTTCTCAGACGATATTATTATCATCACAGACAACAGAACTGAAGCCATTCTTGCCGTCGAAAAACTACATGAAATTGCGCAGAAAACCGGGTTACAAATTTCTTATGATAAAACCGAATACATGGAAAGAAAACCAAAAAATAAATCTTCTCTCAACAAAACATGGTGAAATTCTGCAAGTAGGCCATTTTAAATACGAATGAGATTGAATTGTTGCTTAACTCTTGGTGAAAATTATTTTAATATTTTAAATACCTTGGGGAAGTTATACAGTCCTCAGGTTTGGGAACCCCACTTGGTGAAAATTTATTTTAATATTTTAACATTTTAAATACTTGGGGAAGTTATACAGTCCTCAGGTTTAAACCGAATCGCTAATGAACAGAGAATTACCAAGCTCCAAAGGGGCTACAAACTAACATGGGCTCACTATAACAAAAAGTGCATTTCGAGAGGTGCCAAATTGAGGCATTAAAACACAACGATTATTCCAGACGCAATCTACGCAGCTGAAACAATGGTTATTGGCGGCCAGTCAAGAATTAGAGAAATAGAAAAACAAGAACGAAAAATTCTCAGAAAGATTTACGGGCCAATCAAAAGAAACGGCATTTGGATGAAAAGACCTCAGAATGAACTGTATCAAAAGACAAATACGATAACGGAAGAAATCAGAAAACGACGAACAAAGTTCTATGCACATGTCTACAGAATGAAACAGTCCAGAATACCGAAGAAACTACTCGATATAATTATGAATAGTAAATGCGGAACAGAGTGGCTAAAAGATGTCCAAAAGGATCTACAACAAATCAATATAAAAAATCTCGAAGATCGCACTGAGTGAAGTTTGGGCAAAAATTAAATCGTCAACCTGGAGTAAAGTGGACAGATGAACGGAAGAAAGAGCATTCAGAGAGGATTGAGCGTTTTCAAGAGACAAAAAGATGAAGCAAAATTCCTTATATATATATATATATATATATATATATATATATATATATATATATATATATAAAATGAACACTAGAACATTAATTTGAAAAATTAAATTAATCAAGAGAATGTTATATATAATATATATTATATATATATATATATATATATATATATATATATATATATATATATATATATATATATATATATATATATATACTATAACATTCTCTTGATTAATTAATTTTTCAAATTAATGTTCTAGTGTTCATTTTCTTAAATATTTCATTCAGTGCCATAAGCACAAAAAAATTTCATCTCCTTATATATATATATATACATATAATACCAAAAGTAATCAAAACCTTCCTCCCAACAACACTTACAGAATATTTTCATCTATGATGTCTGTTTCCTAAAATCAAGTCAGTTATAATCTTTATTATCAATACTGTTAATCATCAATTGAACAGACTGACACTTAACAAGTTCAATTTTCAATACAAGTAGAAAATGATTTTTTAATGATGTTTTTTAAATAATGTTTTAATAATTATATAAAACAGAAAAACCTCATTTTTACTAACCTTTGAAATGTCTGAATTAGTTATAGGAGGAAAAGAAATAACTTCCTTATTGGAGTTCAATAGGCAAGGATATTCCGTTTTCCCTTCAAGTAAGTGGAGATATTTATGTATACCTGAGAATGTTTTACCCTTCTTTTCTTTCTCTAACACTTTTGCTTGATTTTCCAATTCTAACATGAGATCTTTTCCAGTCATAACATTGGCACGATTTAGAGGTTGAAGTTTTAATTCTTCTGGATTCAGTGTTGTATAAGTCAAATTACCATCACTCTGAAAATGAACAATCATTTTTGTAATACAGGTGATAATTCAATATTATTATTAACTGACGTTCAAAATAGAGTATCAATAACTCATAGACCATTTTTCCAACTCTTCAGTATGATATTTCATCAGACAGTAAAATCAACAAACACAAATAAACTGCCTATAACTTTCATTGATTATTGACCAAGAGCCAGTGACCAATTTTGAGTTGTCATTTCAAACCAAACGATAGATAATTCAAAATGTATTATTCCGAATTCAATTTCATTTTAAATTGAACGGAAAGTGAACTCGGCAGAGAGCTACATAGTCCATACGATCAAAATTGTCGCAGATTGTCTTTCTGTTGACTTCGAATGCAACAATGCATAGTGCAAATTAACTCATTTTCTACATCTACACCGTTCGGGTAGGAGCTTCAAAATAGTTTTGTGATTCTACTGAGACATACTATCACAAACTTCTGGGCTACAGTAAAACAAGTTGGCTTGCGTTGATGCCCGCACTTATAAGATTTATAGAAATGTTTCAGCCTTCCAAAAACTATTTTCTGATTATTGACAAGAGGCCATATATTTTAAAGAGATTTTTTTGATAATCCCAGGACAAAATTGTGGTTACATTTTACCCACACGCAAGCAGCTATCTTTCATGTGTCGAAAAAAAATGTGTCGAAATTTCAAAGGAAAAATGTATCGGCCATAGAGTCAGAACAAAGAAATAGACTCCAAGCAAAGAATGCTTGGGGCATTGGTTTCAATGAAACCCAAAAGTAAAAGTTTCTTAGATAGCAAATTTAACAAAAGTGCCTATCTGGGAGAGGTACAGAAAATGCTGGGTTTACTGATCACTCAAGGATGTATCAACAGCAGCGACGATTCGAAAGCCTTTGACGATATTTCACTAATTTCTAAATTCGCAACGGATGAAAAAATTCTATTGCTGAAACGTCGAGAATGTTTATATTGAAAAAAGTTGGCTCGATTTATTCCAGCAAGTTCCTACTAACAATTTTTATTTAACAAAATTGTCCACAATTATTGATCACGTTATGTATCTGCATGTAAGTAACGCACGTGTCAAAAAAGAGCAAAATGTGGAAAAGTTATAAAACAGACTTGAGACTGATTGACTGACTTAACTAATTTATTTATTTTTAGTGCAATGATTATTTTAGGTTATTCTATCTTTCATAATAAAAAATCATTAAAACACAAAAAAAATTTTTTTGCATATAATTCTGCAGATGACCTGCTTTGGTAATAAAAATGGTCACGTTAATCATCAGCCACAAAACTTTGGCAAAAAATTATTTCAAATAATATTTTAAATCCTTAAAAAATTGCCAGAACTTCTCCTATCGAAATATATAATATCTAATATATAAAATTCTTCTGTCACGGGGTGCTTAATCGAACTCCTTCGAAACGGCTCGACCGATTTTCGTGATCCTTAGCGAGGATATTAGTCAGGGGGGAGAATCGAACAACATCTATTTTTCATCCCCCTAAATGTTAAGGGTGGTCCACCCCTTAATTTTTTTTTTTATTTTTCAGACAAAATTTTTTGTTTTTATTTTTTTATGATACATCATACAAAAATACATGCAACCCTAAATTTTCACCCCTCTACGATCAACCCTGATTTTTTATTTGGTAATTAAAATGTTTTATTTTTTTTTTTGCAAGAATTTTTTTTATTCTGTCATGACTTTAAATAAAAAATCTCATATTACTCTCAATTTTCACTCCTCTACGATCAACCCCTATTTTTTTTGTGAATTATAAACTTTAATTTTTTGACAAAAATTTTTTGTTTATTCTGTCGACTTAAAAAAAAATCTGATTATACTCTCTATTTTTCATCCCTCTACGATTAACCACATTTTTTTATTTGTGAATTATAAACTTCAATTTTTTTGGTAAGAATTATTTTTAATTTGTCATGACAGAATAAAAAATTTCATATCTCTCTCAATTTTCACTCTTATACGATCAACCCCTATTTTTAAATCCCGATTTTTATCGTTTTTTTTTTGTTTTGAAATTACGAATTACCAAATTGGCCAGTATATCAATTCCAATGAAGCTGTCTGGCGTATTTTCGGTTTCCCAATTCATGAACGGGATCCAGCAGATGTCCATTTAGCTGTCCATCTTGAAAACGGCCAGCGCGTATATTTCACGAACGATACAGCGCTTGATCGTGCTATAAATCCACCGAAAACTACGCTCACCGAATTTTTTGAACTGTGCAATCGTGCGGATGCTTTTGGTGCCTTCGCACAAACACTGCTCTATTCTGAAGTTCCGCGGTATTTTACATGGGCTCAATCAAAAATGGATACCCCGCAAGCAAGGGATACCAGTTGATGCGTGCCCCGGTTTATTCAAATCAAATAGTTTGGGTCGTGTATATACCGTCAATCCAAGGCAGACTGAGTGCTTTTATCTGCGACTATTGTTGGTTAATGTCACCGAACCATTGTCATTTCAAGATGTACGGAAGGTAGATGGACAACAGTATCCTACGTATAAAGATGCATGCCTTGCTCTAGGCTTGCTAGAAGACGACAATCATTGGGACAACATGCTTGCTGAAGCAGCATTAAACTGCACAGGAACACAAATGCGTCTACTATTTGCTATAGTACTGACTACATGTTTCCCGTGCTGCTTGCACAAATGTTGTGGGATAATCACAAAGATTCAATGACTGATGATATATTGTATCGACATCGTACAAGGTGCAACGATCTAACAATATCATTCAGTGATGCAATGTACAATGAAGCATTGATTGCTATCGAGGATCTTTGCATTGCTATTGCGAATTTACCAATCAGTCATTTCGGTATGAGCTCACCGAATCGAAGTGCATCTGATTCACTCAACACAGATATGAATCGTGAACTACAGTACGATACTGTACAAATGGCGAGCATTGTTAGCCGCAATGTTCCACTACTTAATGATGAACAAAAAATTATCTACGACCGTATCATGCTGGCAGTTTCGGCAGGACAAGGAGGATTTTTTTTTAGATGCACCAGGTGGGACTGGCAAAACATTTCTTATTTCGCTACTTCTTGCTGAGATACGATCAAAAAATGGCATCGCATTGGCCGTTGCATCTTCTGGCATTGCAGCAACTTTATTAGATGGAGGCAGAACAGCTCATTCAGCATTTAAGCTGCCGTTAAACATTCAAAATAATCCAGATGCAGTGTGCAACATAAAAAAACAATCGTCTATGGCCACAGTGCTGAAACAATGTAAAATTATTATCTGGGATGAATGCACTATGGCGCACAAACATTCGCTTGAGGCATTGGATAGAACATTAAAGGATATAAAAAACAACGACAAACTATTTGGCGGCACTTTTTGAGACAAACACTTCCCGTTATTCCGCGTTCAACCTACGCTGATGAAATCAACGCGTGCTTAAAATCATCGCGACTATGGCGTAATGTTGAAAAAGTACAACTGACGGTGAACATGCGCGTTAAAATGCTTCAGGATCCATCCGCTGAAACTTTCTCTAAACAACTGTTAGATATTGGTGATGGGAAAGTTGCTGTACATGAAAATACTGGATGCATAAAATTACAGACGGACTTCTGCACAATCATCGACTCGCAAAATAGTCTTATCGATCACATATTTCCCGACGTACACACACAATATGCAAATCATAAGTGGCTGGCAGAAAGAGCGATCTTGGCAGCTAAAAATGTGGACGTCAATGGGATAAATTTAAAATACAACAGCTGTTGCCTGGGGACTTAGTGTCATATAAATCTATCGATGCAGTTTGCGATACCAACGAGACTGTGAATTATCCAATTGAGTTCTTAAATTCCGATTATTCTACTTAGAAACTTAAACCCACCACGGCTATGTAATGGCACACGATTAGTAATTAAGAAATTAATGAAAAACGTTATTGAAGCCATCATCTTGAATGGCAAGTTTCAAGGCGAAAATGTGTTGCTGCCACGAATCCCTATGATTCCTACAGATGTGCCAATTGAATTCAAACGCACTCAATTCCCAATAAGATTGGCATTCGCTATGACAATCAATAAGTCACAAGGACAAACATTGTCTGTATGTGGCTTAGATTTGGAAACACCGTGCTTCTCCCACGGACAACTATATGTGGGATGTTCTCGCGTGGGAAAACCATCCAGTTTGTTTGTGTTGGCTAAAGACGGACTAACCAAAAATATTGTACACTCTATTGCGCTAAGAGATTAATTTTTTTTTCCACTGCCATAATTGATAGTAAAAATATAAATATTTATTTTTGATGTTTAGATAGCTATCAAAGATTGTTATTTAAAATATATTCGTTACTCTAATAAAGATTTATTTATTAACCTAAATAAAACATACTTTTATACTTTATAATGCATTCGATTATAAATACTTCCCCGCACACATATGGTAGATAATTATTTTTATTTACCTATAAAAATGTTTCCTAGAAATAACATACATGGCAAAACAACGTTATATATATATATATATATATATATATATATATATACAGGGTTAGTATATATATATATATATATATATATATATATATATATATATATATATATATATATATATATATGCCAGGGAAAATAAAACAAACGGAGGGATAATGAAAAGCGTACCGACTACGCCTCAAAACTTTTATTCCATTAATATTATAACTTAAATCCTAATAATAACAATAACCATCATTTAAAGAAATGAAAAAAAAATATCAAACAAATACTACAATAAATGTTCAAAGTGCGAACCATTATTCGTGTAAGTTTACATTCTTTCCTTGTCATCAAAGACTCGTAAAATTAGTAGTTGTATGCGTTGTGTATCGCTAAGATAAGCCATTGTGACAAAGGTGGCTATGGTTTCTAACTAAATATTAGTGAACTGTCATAATTATTTAGTGTCAATCACTTTATAACAATGGTTTACCTTAGCGATACACAACGCATACAAATACTAATTTTACGAGGTTTTGGTGACAAGAAAAGAACGTATGAAGAAGTTACACGAATATTTAATGAATTGAATCCTCAACACGTTATTAATAGATCAACCGTTTGCAAAACTATCAAGAGATATACAGATACTGGAAATGTTAAAAATTGTCCTAAATCTGGCAGGCCTAAAACTGCTACAGATGATGATACGAAACTAAATGTGCTACTCCAAGTTGAAGAAAATGCTCAAGTATCTTCAAACCAGTTAGCTCTAGACAACAATATCGCTCAGACGTCCGTTATAAGAATTATGAAGTCAGAAAAAATTAAACCTTATAAGATTCACTACAATCAAGAACTTGCAGAAGATGACCCAGACCGCAGATTGCAGTTTTGTGAATTAGTTGAAGGAAAGAAGAATGTTGATGTTAATTTTGAAAAAAATTGTATTTTCTGATGAAGCAACGTTTTGCCTCAACGGTGAAGTGAACAGACATAATTGCCGGATTTGGTCTAGCCGTAATCCCCGTTGGATGAGGGAGAGACACACGCAATGGCCGCAGAAAATAAATGTTTGGGCAGGGATTATTAATAACCACATAATCGGACCTTTCTTCATAGAAGGTAATTTAAATGGTGACAAATATTTGAACCTGTTAAGGAATAATATTGTGCCAGCAATAGCAGCCATATTTCCCCATCCCAACAATCCCATGTTACCTTCTGATGACATATGGTATCAACAAGATGGTGCTTCCCCTCATTACACCCTGGCTGTACGTAATTACCTAGATACAGTGTTTCCACAGAGATGGATAGGACGTCGAGGAGCAATAGAATGGCCGCCACGGTCACCGGATTTGACTCCTTTAGATTTTTTCTTGTGGGGATATCTTAAAAATAAAGTTTACAAGAATAAACCACTAAATTTACAAACCCTACAAGCTCGTATTTTGCAAGAGATAAATCTGATGCCACAAACATATCTAAGTGATTCAATCGAACATTTTTGTAAAAGACTTGGTTACTGTCAAATCGTAAATGGTTCGCACTTTGAACATTTATTGTAGTATTTGTTTGATATTTTTTTTTCATTTCTTTAAATGATGGTTATTGTTATTATTAGGATTTAAGTTATAATATTAATGGAATAAAAGTTTTGAGGCGTAGTCGGTACGCTTTTCATTATCCCTCCGTTTGTTTTATTTTCCTGGCAACCCTGCAATATGTGTAAAATGATGTCTTTATGTCTGCCGTTCATTAGATCTGCGTAAACATATGGCAGACATAATTTGGGTATGCAATAATTAAAGTGCCGATATCTGCATAACCATAGAATTTAGGCATATGGTACCTTGTATCAAAGTTATTCTAGAGGTCAAAAGAATTCTTAAACTGTTATAATATACAGGGTATTCCATTTAAAAAAATCCATCATTGCAGTCATTACGATTTTTAGGACCACCCTGTATATTTTGTTTTAAGGTGAAAATATGCTCCTATGGCAACCATACAACACCTGTTAAGATCGTATTTCTATCTTTTTTCGTTTGTGAGATATTCAGATGTTTCCATACTTTAAACTAACCCTGTATACATATATATATATATATATATATATATATATATATATATATATATATTATATACAGTAATACCCCGACTTACGCTACCTCGACTTACGCGAATTCGGAGTTACGCGATTTAATTTTCTCGTCTATTCGTTTTTTGTTTGAACGCCGTGCAGTCAAGGTCAAGCGGCGGCGTTTGTTTCTGACTCCCCCCGCCCGCATTATTATTACATAATATACAAAACAACGAGCTCTCTGTTAAAGAATTTTGGAAACAATTCAACGTTTTAGAAGCAGTGAGAATCATTGGAGAATCTTGGAATGAAATTTCACAAAAAACTTTGAATGGCGTCTGGAAAAAACTCTGTCCATTTTTTTTCTCCACTGTGACTCAGGCGGAATTAGTGTCAGGGCCTGATGAAATTTGCAATGTGATCAAAGACGTTGTCGAACTTGGTAGACAAATAAATTTAGAAGTGGATAGTGATGATGTTCAAGAGCTGTTGGATTCACACAATGAGGAGCTTACAATTGATGAGCTCATAACAATGCGTGAACAAGAGGAAGAAATTGATAATCATGATTCTTTGGATCCAGTTCAATTAGAAGATCAAATGACAGTTGGAAACTTGACAGAAGCCCTCAGTTCGATTGAAAAAGGGTTATCAATTTTGGAAAGCATAGACTCCAATGAAGAGCGCAGTTTTGTTACAAAACATGGAATAAAAAAATTACTAGGATGCTACGAGGAGATATTACGGGAGAAGAAAAAATCATTGACTCGTCAGACGACTTTGTTACAATTTATGAAACCTTCTACATCAAAATAACTTCGGATTGTGTTTATACACTCTATTAATATAGTTTGTATATTGTAATGTCATATTATTTAGAATTAGATACTAATTATTTCCTAAATTATTGTTTTATTTAGTCTCCAGTCCCAATTAAACATACTTTGTATGTCTTTATATGCAAAATTGTACCCCGACTTACGCGAATTCGACTTACGCGGATAGCGCTCAGTCCCACCTATCGCGTAAGTCCGGGGTATTACTATATATATATATATATATATATATATATATATATATATATATATATATATATATATATATATATATATATATATATATATATATATTTTCGATATAACATCATATGGAAAATTTTCTCGTCTAGCAGTTTGAAACTCCTCAAACTATCAAAATATTCATCATTTCAACACTACTGAACTCACATAAGTACATCTAGTTTACTCCGTCCATTGGGGATTGCCAGAAATGATTTTTATGATCAAACAGGTAATGAATGGAGTAAGTTTTGGTGACTTTTGAAATGACAACTCAAAATAAGTTAGTGGCTTTCCCTCTATTATGGAAAAAGTTTAGACACAATCAAAATAGGTAATGTGTAACTTTTTTTCTGACGAAATGCAGAATTATAGTAGATAAGGTGAACTAATAGAAATTTACGCTTTACTTGAAGCACACACGTGAAACGTAACTAATACAAAGGGCTATGGTAAGAAGACACAATTTTAACTAATCTGTTCATCAATAAATCGTGATTAAAACATTGATGGTGAAACCTCACCAGCTTAGATTCGCGCTGATATTCTCAAAATGATTTATGTTGAATCTGAACTACAAGATAATGTAATGCACAATTACTGCAATGTAGTAATTGCCACATTGTATACATTGTCACAATCATAAAACAAAAAATTGATATTAAATAGAGAAATATCATAACATACATAGGTGAACAAATAACTAAGCATACTTGTGAGAAAACTGATTGGGAAGGAAAACTATCCCAATATAGCAAATTTCATAAGACTAAATACAACTTTTAATATAACAGCTGGATATTAACAACAATAATTATAAATGGGTTATCTTAGAATTGCGCATTTCCTGCAGTGACACTAAAACAAACTTCAGTTCATCTAGACAGATTAAGTTAGACATATTGTTAAACCAAGAGACCCTGAAGAAATGCAAGAGCTGAACTGCATCAGGATGACAACAGATACAAAGACTTATTATGTTGGAAGCACTCCCATTATATTAAAGCCTTAGCCATACAAAGAGCTTCATATTATCTGTGATAATACAGTAAAAGAGATTGATTAAAGGCAACTTTCGAAAAAACAAGTCTTGAGAATAAGCAGACTTGATTAGTGTAGTCTTTCTTTTTCAAAATATTCAAAATAATTGCTTTTATATTTCATTTGGCGAACGAAAAGGAACTGGTCATGCGCATTTCAATGGGTAACCAGAGCTCCCAGAAGAGGAAAATATCAATAGGAACAGTAATGGTTGCTATAAAATAAGATTTAAATTCCTAAAATGGAGACGATGAAGGTCAGCATCCTGGTGAAAGCATAGTCAAAATAACTGGTATCGCAAAAATTATTATAGCCCCAAACGGAATATACTATAATTTTTACAGATCTGGGCAAATGTTTTGCTGGGATATTTTTGAACTAAATAAATTCGAAATAATGTCGATAAGTCAAATTAAAATGGAATGTGAAATGCCAACAGGCATTGGCATTAGTAAACTGAATATTTTAAAATTTTCAATAGCAAAATTGAATTTTATTATTTTTTCACAACTTTTTATCTCTAAATTGATCAGATAACTGATAATTTTAGTCATATCGTCTTTAAATTGAAATAAAATATATAACAGTGCATATAATAATAATAATTACAAATGTAAACAGCCTAATGGACAAGAATGCCAAAAAAAATCTCAAAATATGAGAACTTGTAGTGTGAGTGCAAAGACAGTGGCACATGAAGGTAGTCAGGGCTATACCAATTATCTTGGGATCCACTGGTATAATCCCGAAAAATCACTAAAACATATATTTAAGGAATTACAGAAATTGGTGCTACTTGCCACAGCAAGGACTGTTAGGAAGTTTCTAGGACATAATGAAAATCAATGCCTCAAAGCTTGCCTCAGTGAAGATCACTACCATGGGCCTGGTAAATTGGAAAGGATCCCCTAGAGGTTAATCCCTCTGATATATAATATCTGGTATAAGTGAAAGTTCCCCTGGAGGCAGTGAAAAAGCCTTTGTTTTGGAAATTATTCAAATCAGGAAATATTTATCTCATATTATGACATTACAATTTAATTGAATATTGAACAGAAGAAAAAGGCAAAATTTAGTGCCAAATACATAGTATTTAGTCTACCTAGTCAGCCTTACAGTTAATATCAAAAATTAAGAATTATTTGTTAATGAAAATCTATGAAAAGACAGTGAAGCATTCAGGGTTCAATTGTAAGAGTAAATGTTAGTGCTTCCATACCTCCACAAAAATCAAATTCGATGAATATGATATATTTCTCAAAATATATTTGTCATATTGTTTATATATATATATATAAACTTGCAGGCTACACCAAGAATTATATTCTTGTCGTTTGTACTTTTCACCGCAAGAAAATTTCTCATATAATATATATATATATATATATATATATATATATATATATATATATATATATATATATATATATATATATATATATATATATATATATATATATATACATATATTAAGGGCAACAAATTAACTTAGACCTAGAGCACCATTAAGCATAAATGGATAACTAAAAGCTAAGAGCAAAGATTAGAAATGGAAGGTTCCATTTGATAATTTATTAATAAGATAGATTACTAAATAACTAATTTCTCACCAACTTCTTGAAATCATGTGTTGCAATTGTAGCAGAAGTTCGTTGAGCACATATATCTTTATGTAACCTATTCTGAAGTTGAATAAATTTTTTAAAAGAGTCCTCATTGAAAGATATATCAGTCACAACACAGCAGAGTATGTGCTTCCTCACATTTTCTACATTTTTAGAAACAATCACCTCAAGGTCTTTTGCATGCAACACATTAATTTTATATTTGAATCCATGTACTACAGCTACATCATTAGTTTTTATATTTTTCTTACTCTTCACATTTGGTTCAGTATCAGTTGCAGTTTTTGGACAATGCTGTTTCACATAATCTAAAACCTGTTTAGTCCTACATTGATCAATTAATTTGAAGAGTCTTTTATCTGCAATTGGATTTCCTTTCAAGTTTAGATCTAAAATCAAACTTTTGCTCATACAAAATTTTATTTAAAAAAAAATATTTACCTTTCAATTTTCCACAATCAACTAAATTTCCAGTAATAATAGTAATTTTGTTAGAACTCACATCTAATACTTTTAGTGATGATAATAATTTGATTTCTGTAGGAATTGAATGAATTTCATTCAAATTAAGTTTTAGTTCAGATAAACTTCCTAAACCATCATTACATATAGTGGTGAATTCTGTTAATTTATTACTTGATAAGTCTAGTACAGACAATTTATTATTTTTTTTCAATAGAGGACAGGTTTTCAACCTATTTCTTGAAACATTTATTATGACAATATTCTGCAAATAGTCGAAAATATCGGGTAATTCTTCAATATCGTTCGCTGACAAATCCAGAATTTTCAATTTTTCCAAAGCCCTGAACAAGGGATTCACTGTTTCAAGTTTATTACTATGTAATATAAGGGTTTGAAGACCAGTCAAATTAGCTATATCATCCGGAATTTGTGTAATACTGGTTCCATGAATACTCAAATAATTCAAACTAGTTAACGAAAATACCGAGCAATCCAAACCTTCCTTTACAATTCGCTCATTCACCGATTGTCCAGCCAGAATAATCTCGTAGCGATTTTCTTTTTTGGCTATATCAATTTCGGGCCACATATTATAGACTATTTGAATAAAAAATAAACGTAAAACAAAATGATGGTATAACAAAATTATTAAGGACTATTACTATCCAACTCTAAAGTAACCGAAAGTTTTCGTAATATTACACAATTCAACACATTTATTCAATCTTTTTTTTGGCTACTTTTTTGAATACTTTGGTTATATCAAGTAGAGCAAAATATACTAAATAATTAGTTAGAACGTACAATCACATCCTGTGAACTATTCTAGGGAATTTAGCGGCAACCAATATCACTATTTTATTGAGTTTTGTGAAGAACGATTTCGAGAAAAAAATAAAATTCCCTAACTTTTCAGTGCTTTTCTGATTCTTTTACCCCCAGATATACATGTTGGTAGCTCACAGTTGCAAGAGACATGGCGGTGGCGTGTTGATTACTGAGCCCTAAGATTACGTTTTGTTGTGATTATGCCGCGTTCTAAAAGAGCCGTGAGTAAAATATAGGAAGATAAAAGTTTTTAACTCTATATAACTCGTAAAAGGTCCGACATTTAAGCTTTCACTGCAACTTTGCATGTCATTAAATAAATAACGATGGTATGTCATTTTTTCGGTGGTGTCTAAGATTTTCTATTCTATTTATTTTCATTTTTGCCTTTGATATCACTTAATATGATGAAGATAAATGTAGGCGATCTACTAATAACATTTTTAAATCTTATAATATATTTCGTTAAGGCGTAATCTTAAATCTAAAGGAAATAAAACTTTGTTAAAAATTCATAACCAAAAAAAATAAAAAATCAACTTGGGATCTCACAAGTATTTTACGTTTTTCGACCCACAAATATTATTGAATTGAAATGATTTCCACTAATATTGAATTCTAGGGCGTTGGTTTACGCCATATTTAGTTTCTACTGCAGAAAATTCACTTCAAATCTTGAATGCAGAGCTCATGAATTCTTGATCAGTATTGTTGTTATTTTTGAATACCTTTAGCTCACTGTGAACAGCGAAAACGAAATCCAATTTATTAAATCCCTTCAAAGATTTTTTATCAACACATATCATTTAATGCTAAAACATCTAATATAATATACTTAATTCAGATTTCCCCATGAACAGTTTGCAGAATTATTGCTTTTATTTGGATTCAAATGATGTTATCATTTTGATTTAAAAATTTTCATAAATCAAATGTAGGAAAAGCAAGCGAAATTCAAAAATCTTCAAATAGATTGATTTCAAAGTAACTATTAAGAATTGAATTTTAAAAAATTATCAATTAGTTTGAAAGATTTTTATATTTTGTTTTAAATAATTTGACAAAAGCTGGTATCATATTTTGAATATATGCACTTTGATAGAATATGATGAGCTGCATTATAAATTCTTTTCACAAAATTTTCAATTTCATTGGCTATTTGAATTAAAAATTTCTAGTTTGAAAATTGTCATATATTATGTTTTACCATTAAGTATGTTAATTTAATGATTTTGTAATGTAAGACATACAGCTCCATATAAAATTGACCTTTTCACACCCTGTAAGAATAGATGACAATTACTCAAACAAACTTGAGTAAATGTGGGACATCATATTCATGTATATGATTAACACTTTTTTAACTCATGGTATTGTATATGGGAAAATTGTGAAAAATTTTTATAAATATATAATTAATTAACAGAGAAAGCTTTGTGTTTTCCTTTTTTACTATTAGAGATATGTAATTTTTTTGCATGTATTTTGATTGAGATGTGTTAGTACTTTTATGTACATGTTCAAAGACTTAACAAATATGATATTGGTTTTTGGAATCATCTGCTGACTCAGATGAAGTGATTATAAAAATATTAAATTGTATATGGAGACTTATCTTTGGAGTAACAAGCTGTAAAGCATTTTTCAATTGCTTTTGTCTTATGAATTATTATATTCTAACAAATCTTGTATTATTCTCCATGTTCTATTATACACAATTCAAAAAATTTTATCTTTTAACACAAAAATAGTAATGACTAAATTTGCAGTAAATGGTTGAGAATAAATTAAATTTCTCCCTGTAAAAAAGCGTAAAATTGTATAGCAAACTGATATTAAAAGCTCGGCGTAAAGTATTAAGAAAAATTATCCATACTGGTAGATAGCATTCTGTTTACTGAAACAGAATTGATATTTCACAATTTTTGATTCAGTAGATCTATATGTGGAACTGCATTCATATTTAAGACTTGCTATTTTGGATTTATATAGATATATAAAAAATTTTACCTGCTGTTTCTCTAATTGTCATAGATTATTCAAACTTTAATTAAACTATTACAAAAACTGATAATATATACATTGGTCTATTGAAATATTTTTAAATAAATTTTTAATCTTAAAATATTCATGCTCACATCATAGTCAATAAATTTGCAAGAGAGATTTGTTTTTTTACCAATTGAATTAATTTGCTTGAGTAAAAAAAGTCCCAAAGTGTAAGAGCTCTTTCGGTAACCATATCTAAGTTTGTTTCAAAACTTGTACAGTTTTCAAATTATACAAGTTGTTTTGAAATCAAAACATTATCAATGATGTTTTCCAATGAAAAAGTTCTCTAAAAAATTGGTATGATTTCTGAACATACTCATTTCCTTGCATTAAACTAAAGTTGATTGAACTAACACCAATTGCAAAGAGAATTTAAAAGTCATATTGTAGTTGACTGAAATCATTGAAACGGATGGCAGAATGAAACTTTTGAAGTTGCAAAAAGAAAGAAACTAAAAAGTTGCTCTAATATTTGGTATTGAATTTTTGCTTTCTGTTCATTTAGTGTATTTGACTTTTTCCATATCTATTGGTATGGGTTTGTTTTTCTAAATGTTATTATGTTTTATATATATAACTAATACTGCTTGTAATGCTATAATTCTGTGAGTTTTTCATAAATTGTTTTTTTTTATGAGTAGTAACTATGTGTCCTTTATGAGTAGATACATCAAAACCTGAACACATTTGTTTGATTAAATAAAAATTAAATATTAATGTTACAAGTTCTGATTTATTTTAAGGTCTAAAGGTTTAAGGTGTTTTCATGTTAAAAAATATGATAAAAAAGTAATTTCCACTGAAAGCAACTAAAAGATATTAATTATATAGTGTAGAATAGAATAAATTTTGAAGCTAATATAATTTTTACAGCACTGAATTTAAAATGTCATTAGTTCATATGTTTCAAAACAAAAGTGAAATAATTGATATGGAAGTGGCTACTTAGGCAATATAGTGCTTTCTATTCCATTTATATATAGTTAAATAAATTAGAAACTGAACTTTTAAGCAACTAACATCTGAACTTTTATTAACCAAACATTTTATACTTCATTTCAATGCTTTGGAATATGTAGATTTTAATATTGGCTATTTGGCTTACAGACACATTAACTTAAACTGTGATTCAAGTTTCAAGTAGTTTTTTGATAGTTGAAAGGAGCATCAGTTGCTGAAATGGAAGAAGACAAAGACGATTTTTCTGGTAGCGATTTTGATGATGATGAAGATCCTGATAAAATTGAAGTACCAGGTAATGAAATCGATTCATTCAGTATTTTAAATTTGAATTTGTAGAATATGTGTGTAGTATGAGTGAGGAAAGTGTTGGGATTGGGGAAAGTTTGAATATAATTATTGGTTATATGCATTATTTTGATAAAAAATTAATTTTCTTCATCTAGGTGGTGGTAAAGATCTGGCATCTGCAGCCGCCTTAGCTGATACAAAAGTGAATCAAAAAAGTGTAAAATTTGATGATCCGAGACTGCAAATAATTGAAGAACACATGGGTCGTTTTGCTGGTAAAGATTTGCCATCTTCAGCAGCCTTAGCTGATACCAAAGTAAAACAAAAAAACGTGAAATTCGAAGACAGTAGACTCAAAATGATTGAAGAACAGATGGGTCGTTTTGGTGGCAACAGCAAGATGTCTGCTCCTATGGCTTCCCCTTTTGATATGATGAGATCTCCAAGTATGTGTTCATGCCATTAATTTTTTTTTTTTTTTTTTTTTTTTTTAAAAAAATTGATTTTATAAATCCTACTTACTCAGATGGGTTAATAAATTGTTTGTGATTGTATAAAAATGTTTATGTCAAATACTCTTTGTAGCCAGTCCCCTGGTATAAAATTGCAAACTAATTTATAGCTTAAAACTCGATTCATGTATTCAAGATTACCGTGAGGTAAATTACATGAAAACTTCTATTAACTGTGAGAACTTCCAAGGTTTTAAAAACTACTTGATAACTGATTAGTTGATTGATTGATTAAAAAATTACCCTTAAGAAAATAAACTTTTCTGATAACTCTGAAAATGGTGAAACTGTTGTATTCAACATTGACTAAATCTTCAATTTGTTCTTAATTTGAAAATAAATACCATCTTTGGTAAGAACTGTGTGAATAGCTGTGTTTTTCATTGTGCATATAGAAGAGAATCCATGTAGAAACTATTGGTGCCTCTCCTGTCAATTTTGTAAGTTCATATGTGAGATAGAGTTGTTTGTAAACATTACATAAACACACGAAACATTTAATTTGTGATTATTTCATTATAATTTCAAGAAATTGGTCACATGAACATATTGCAACAAACTTATTGTAACAATAAATATTAATTAAAAAGTTCAGCTTAGTGATTATGATTTATTATTTTTAAATCAGAAGAAAGAAATAAAATTAGTTCAAAACGTTTATAATTGTAAATTTTTTCCATGTCTTCAACTCTTTTAAAAATGTTGTGATAAATATTGCAAGATATCGAAAAAATTGACTTTTTAAAGTTATATCATTTTAGCTGATACTCTATTACACGTTCATACCATTCTTTATATCCATATGCCTTCTGGTATCAACATAAATATGGTCTAATGTGAAAGAAATTTTATAAAAAAGATGGCAAGCTTTAAAACATAGGTCACGTCTAGAGCACCACTTGCCTTTTTTTGGAATTTGGCATTAGCAAATACATATGACCCTCAATTTTCGCCCTTCTATCAGGAACCTTCATTTGTTAATAACAATATTAGTACTGTTATAATCTGCAACTCTCAGCGATCAAGTATCAATCGATTAGTTATCCTCCCCAGGCGTTTACCGATTTCACTTCTCACTTAACAAACACCACGGGATAAAAATGAGCAAAGCCAGTCTTCTGTCTTTCTCACACAATAGGCTCCCTACACATTTTTCGGCCATTGTTATTGGTCGTACATCAACCGTAGTGGTGACGCCTATGCATACCATGTTACTTTCTCTGAGCAACTCTTATATCAATCTCATAGTAAATTTATCATCGAATTGCCATGCTATAATTACGGCTTCAATTTCCACTGAGATTAGCATTTGCAATGTCAATCAAGAAGTCGAAAGGCCAAATGATGTCCCTTTGTGGCTTAGATTTGGACAACGTGTTTCGTTTCTCATAAGAAGATTAATTGCAATGTGCATCCGAGGTTACCGCATCCACAACTACGCTCGTATCGTTCGGTTACGGGTTCTGTAAGTAGAATGATAACTAAATGCATAATTTCCTCACCATGAGTGCTTGCGTCTAATCGTCAAGGTGACGCAGGTTCTCTAAACATCTCTAAAAAAAATTCATTATTACATTAATATTAATATTATGGTGGATGATTTATTCACTGATCTGAAAAAATTAGGAGAACTGTAGCGTCACTATTGTGAACTATATATTCAAACATTGTGTTTGATATTACAAAATGTGTTCATTCGATTTAGTAGCTATTACACATTGGATATTATTATTAATTTCAGCATTTGACCAATCAATAAATGTTAATATTTTCTCCGGTGAAAGGGGACTGGCCTAAATGTTATTTTGTGTGTCTTATATTTCCTGTCATATCGCAGTGGCATCGCCATACGGTATGAGTAGCATGGCTGCAATGGCTAGTATGCTTAGCGGTCTAGGAGCTCCCATGAATATGGGCCAAATGTTTCCTATGGGAGCTGGGGGTGGCCCCCCTCCAGGAAGCGCCGCCTTCAACGCTGCACAATTTCTGCAGCAGAGTAAGTCCAACCTACCCCTTAAACACTGTGAGTCATCGTGTCCACGCTTGTCTTTTTATTTGTTTGAACAACATATTTTTGGTGTTTTGGAGCTTGTGCAATGCTAGTGAATATGTTACATTAACCAAGCAAATTTTCCTTTTCACAAGAAGGCTTTCAATGTCTTCATAAATAGTTAAATAACATATACACTTAACAAACTATATTCTTAACTAATAACAGCACTTATTTCCCACTATTTTCTTTTAATGAACAATTCTTTTGTAGTTATCCTCAGCAACTAATTTTGGTAAACTTTTGATTTTCCTTATTGTTGTTTCTCATTGACATTTTCTATGTGCCATCTAAATTTTCGCAGATTTAGTATTATTAGAAAGGAAGACATTTTCAAGATTGAATTTTATTTTTACAGAATGTTAGATTAATGTTAACATATTTTTACATAAGAAGAGTAAGAATTATTATGGGATGAGTCGTTGGTTAAATTTGTATTGATGAGGATCCTTAATTGATCTTTTTCTAAATTCTTTTGGCGCGTTTAGTCACGCGCTCTTTTATTTTGTGAAATTTGTTATTATTTTTTTTCAAGTTCATCTGTTTACCAAGGCATTCTATTTTTAATTTTGAATGTGGTTGTTGATGGAGTCCATGAAATATCTTAATGCAATTGTATTTTTGATATTTATTATAATGGAGTCCACGAAATATCTTAATGCACTTGTATTTTTTATAATTTAGTATGAGGAATTCTGTTGGTAACTTCTCTCTACAGGTTTTAACTAATTTTATAGCATCACTCTTGCATTGTTAAACTGTGGATTGAATCGCATGCTAATATTTAAGTTATGTGTAGGTCACGCTACAAATAATTAATATAATAAATAGTTAGAGACTGCTAAAGTGCTTTGATTTAATTTTGCCGCAGTACTTTTATTTTGGTCAGTAATTCCATATATGTATATAAATTTGAATTCTAAACATCAGAGATTTCAGGTTATGATAGCAATTCTCGACTCGCTAGTAAAAATAATTGTAATAATTTTTTTACTAGTGTATTTTGTCACTACTACATACATCATTCTTCCAGATTTCAAACTATAGGTTTTAATAAAAATAGGGGAATTTTTAGTAATGAAGTAACTGTAAAATTTTTGATGGTGTCAATATTTTTGTTTCATGTACTATTTGTCATATTGAATTTACTTTTAAATAAAGCTGATTCATAGAATTTTGATTTTTTGTTTTAATATCTAATCATTTACTTAAGTTCATACTTAATAAAATTAAGTATTGAAAGTTTTACAAAACTTTTTTCAGAAAGATATATGTATACACTTATGTCACCATGGAGACAGTATTTAATTTATATAGTATGCATTATATTAATTGAAAAAAATGAAAAATGTTATAAAAGTATTTTTTCTGCAGTGGAAATGGCTGCACTCGGAGTAAACGGTCCATATATACAGAATCCTTTTTTTCAAAATATGGCAGCGTTACTGTATTCCACTCCACCTGGTCATCCGCCTTGGGGACCACAGCTTAGTAACAAAGCAGTAGCTTCTATGTGGATGAATGCTGATGCAAAGCCCATGCATCAACAAGAAGAAGAAGAGGTCAGAAGAAATTTTTTTTATTGATAAGCGTAGTTAATATAATTTAAGTAGAATTTTAATACAAATATTCAGCTATGCAAATATTCAGACTCCAATATGCACTATTGTTGCTTGTTGAAATGAATATAAGCAAAGCAATTAGGCAGTTTAAAATCAAAAAGTTGCTTGAATGAAGTATGTTTATATCAAATTCATTCATTACGCAGCCCAAACTAGACTTGCATTTCTTAACATTTCTGGTAGCTAAATTTTGAATACAACTGTAGGTATTCACTGAAACTCAAAAATTTAATATCAACTGAAAAGAGATGTTCCTATTTAAAAATGTGCTTAGAAGAGAAATTTATTCATTTTCTTGCTTAATTTTGAATATAGTCATTAATGCAAATGAAAACTTTTAACATGTACAATTATTAATACAAATTGCAATTATAGGGTAAAAATATATATATATATATATATATATATATATATATATATATATATATATATATATATATCTAAAGTACACATGGAATCCATATAAATAGTGTTCCAAATAGGCTTCTTTCAAAATGCCCGTATTGAATTCTTCCTATCTATTTATGGATTGTCAAGTGAGAAAAACGATTTAATATCTTCAGGCGTCTGGTAAAGCATCTAAAAATTCGAATGCCTTCTGGTTATTGATTGGTAAACCAAATATACTCCCATCTTCATCTTTATAGGTAGATTTTTTAAGTACCTTCTTTATTTTGGTTATATTTAACCTTTTATTGTTATGTGTTATCATTTTCCATATTTTTCGATACACTTTGTATTAGGAGTACAAATGGGAAAGTGTGACTGTGAACTTGTGAATGAAGTAGTTAAATAATACCAATATTGCAGAATTCTTGAGCGAATATAAATTTTTGCCCACATATGCCACGAGATTTTTATTCGACAAATGCTGACTAGTACTCTTTAATAGCGAGCCTCATAGTATATTATAATCTCTAACGTACATGTTTTAAAGGTTGACGATGAAGAGCTTGGCGTAGCAGAAACATATGCCGACTACATGCCGTCGAAACTAAAACTTGGTAGAAAACATCCTGATCCAGTAGTTGAAACAGCATCCCTGTCATCAGTAGCACCAGCTGACGTGTGGTATAAATTATCCATACCCGATGAAACTATTCGCACGGGTGCATTATCCGCGTTACAGCTTGAAAGTATCACGTATACTTCTCAAGCACACGAACATATATTACCTGACGGAACAAGAGCTGGATTTCTAATAGGTAAATATCTGAATTTTGCATATCAGTTTCACTATTTACCAGAGTTAATAAATACGTTTTTAGTATAGGTTAATCTGAAAAGTGCAGAAAACAACAATCATAAAACTTCTTACCACTTGAAATTAAAAAAAGGAAAAAATTCGTATATAATATAGAATATTTATGAACTGGTTGGTATACATTTCATAGATGAATTAAACTCGGTTAAACCATTTTTCCAGTTCCTCTCAAATCATTATGTGTCACACATATAATGTTAATGCCTTTGATTTATTTGAAGGTCAATTCACATATTTGTATTACACAGCGCAACAATGAAATTGTTTCTGTCAAAAAAAATTTTCCAAATTAATCCTATCCTATGTCTTATCGTTTACTGAATGCAAAAACAACTATTAACAGGACCGATTAGCTCCAGTTGTAGAGATACAAGAGCTACTTTTTATATTAAAATTTTTTTTTTTCAATTTGCGGAAAATTTGTTTTTCGAAATTCGCAACATTGTTAATTATCGAAGTACACATAAATTTTATTTATCAAATTTCAATTTGACTACCAGAAGATTATTAAGTGTGATACTATTGAGGTAACGGTTAGGTAATTTATAGTATTTTGTTCATATCTTGTTTTGGAGTGTTTTAAAGAGAGAAGTCAACGTGCCGCGGAAATGTGTAAATTTAGTCAATAATTTTTGTTACATTTGTGGCGAAATAATGTTTGCCTTACAAAAACGCAAAAGTTCAGTCTAACTTTTGAAAACGGGATAACACCTCGAAACAATTTTCAAGTATTTATTTATTATAAATTTTGTGAAACCTAACCAAGTGTTTTTATTTTATATATTAAACAATGTTTCACCAAGAGATCAGCGAACACTCAGTCACCTTTATTCTGATTTAATGTTGTATAATTGAATCGTTTTTATAGAAATAAAACAACCCATTAAGAAATAATTACAGTAATTAATAATAATTTAGAACAGAGTAGGTAACACAAAATAATTATAACAGAAAATCTTTTATGGTAAAATAAGTCATTAATAATGGCTTGATTTCATTCTTAATATATATTATAGTTAGCAAATAATCATTCTTTTTGTGATTCTATACCTATAATTAAATTTGAAATTAAACTTTATATTATGGTGATCTTTCTTGATGTGAAATAACGACTTATATCTCAATTTAAAGAGAATGAATATATTTTGTATAATATTTTGAAAAATAATATAATTCACCTGCAGTTGTCCTCAATAGCATTTTACATTGAAAAAAGTTGATGAATTTAAATACTTGAGTATAGTGATCCATAAATGCCGGACTTTCTAATCACTGGCTAATAATGCATTAGCAAGAAGTCATAAAAAATTGGATTATTTAGGTAGAAGACAAGTTCAAACATAATAATTATAAGACGAGACAATTCAATGATACAGTGAGGACAAATTATGAGAGTAGTGATTCACTTCATAAAGGTCTTATCTTATGCGATAGTTTACCTGGAGAAATGAGAGATATTATTGGACTAAACATTTTCTTAAAAAAATTTATTAATTTTGTGAATTATTTTTATAATGGGATTTACGTAAGAGTGTTTTGAAGATGTAAGAATTTGTAATTATCTTGTAACAAGTATACTGAATAAACACCTATTATTTGATAATTCAAATCAAACTCTTGCCCTAATGTTTCACAAAGATATTGAATAATTATACAAAAAAATTATAACTTTGAGTCAACATGTTTCGATCAGTCCTCATTATCAAGACTGATAATATATTGATAGGTCGAAACACGTAGACTCAACATTATAATTTTATTGTATTATTATTCAATATATTTGTGAAACATTAAGCCAAAAGTTTGATTTAAATTATCATTTATGTTCCACCAAGAGGTGAGCTATAATTCAATCTCAGTTATTAAACGTCTATTATTATTATGTCAACTTAATTATTGAGTAATTTTAAACTTTTTTCTTAAGGCGATGGAGCAGGTGTCGGAAAGGGCCGAACTATAGCTGGAATAATTTTTGAAAACTATATGAAGGGTAGAAAGCGTGCAATCTGGGTGTCAGTATCGAATGACTTAAAGTACGACGCAGAAAGAGATCTCAAAGACATTGGCGCGGGAAAAATCGAAGTTCATCCTCTCAACAAATTTAAATACGCAAAAATATCCTCGGCTATCAACGGCAATGTCAAGAAGGGAGTGATATTCAGCACATATTCTGCGCTAATCGGCGAAAGCAACTCCGCCGGAGGAAAATACAAAAGCCGATTGAAACAGTTACTGCAATGGTGTGGCCAGGATTTCGATGGACTTATCGTTTTCGACGAGTGTCATAGAGCAAAGAATTTGTGTCCAGTGGGTTCATCAAAACCGACTAAGACAGGTAGCCTCTGCTGAATATACAGTCGAAAAGCGTAACTAATCTGTTTACACATTTTAAGGTTTAACTGTGTTGGAATTGCAAAATAAACTACCCAAGGCGCGCGTTGTTTATGCGTCCGCTACGGGAGCATCAGAACCGAGAAATATGGCTTATATGGTGAGGTTGGGTATGTGGGGAGAAGGCACGCCTTTTAAGGAGTTTGCTGACTTCATTTCGGCAGTGGAAAAACGAGGAGTTGGCGCTATGGAAATCGTCGCCATGGATATGAAACTGAGAGGTGACTGATATTAATATTTCAAAATTTTCTATTTAACCCTTATGCAGGCATACGGGTACGCACCCGGTCACATTATCATCAATTATTCTTCAAAAAAAAATTTTACGGTCTGAGGCTCCGGATCTCCACGATTTAGCCTTTTTAGAAGCAATTGGCAATTTAACATGTATAAAAAAAATATTGTCATTAAAACTTCGGCTGTTGAAAAAAAGTAGCTCTGGGGGGCAACTGGGTACCCACTAAACGAAAAGTGACTTATTTATTCAAAATTGAGTTTTAATAATAAGTATGATAATTTTATAATAAAGGTTGATAAATAAATTTTTAGCAATTATTAAGTGCAAAATGTGAATTTTAATAGTAATTTACATGTTTAAAATAAATAATTTTACATTCATTCGACGCAATCAGAACACAATATCTTTGTGGTGGAATGCTCATCGCATACAGGATTTTGACACTTCGTGCAGCTCTTTCTTCGTTTTTCTACGTCTGTTGTTAATCTATTACAAAGATGACGAGAACCTGTTACTTTCAACTTGCCAGTATGATCTTGAGGCACATCATCTTTTTCAGCTGGCGGATCAGGACCGGCATGAACTCCCAGAATGTCTTCGATTGCATTATTTGTTGACTGGTGGTGTATGACTTGAGTATCTGAAAATCGATCATCAATCGAATGTTTACACACTTCTTCACCCAATTAACGTAAGAAAACACGACGCTAATTAGCCTTTTTCTTCAGCATAATGTTTCATAGTAAATGATGAATGCTACAAGTGCAGCAATGACCAAAATGTTATAAAACAAAGCAAGCCACCACCTTTGAGTGCGTCTGTGACTTGTATACCTGCCACCATTTGATCAACTGTATCTACACTAGCATTATATTGTAATATGTAATCATATGCGGTTTCTTTTGCTCGTCCTCATTTACAGCAGTATCAGCGTGTCTAGTAGAAAGTAATATTACAGCTTTTTTCTTTTTCGTTACGTAGGAGAAAATTTTAACATTAATTTCATGAAAACGAAAGAGAGAAGAGCATTGTTCACGCGATTTATTAGCAGCCATTTCTTGAGGAAGTTATGGTTTTTTTTTTCAAAGTACCAGTGAGTGTTAATTTCCAAGATAGCAAATACTTCCCAAGAGGCAAAGTCGTGAAGTAATTGTCCATTGTGATATTTCTTCCACTGTTTTTGAATTGAGCTACAACCCTGTCTCCTTGGCGTATTGATGCTACAAGGCACAGTCTGATCTCGTTGATATACACATATTTCCTCTTCAACTAGACACTCCTGACTGAGTAGCAGCTACTACCCCCATTACTAACATTACGAATAACTGTCGACCCCCGAACATGAAAACTGACCGTGCGCTCCCTGCTGTGCGCACGAAACCTCTGCTCCGTTTTCCATTTAAAGCCTCTACTGATCTATGGCCCATGGAAATAGCGCAAAGAGTTGCTATTTATGATAATTAATCCGTCTGAGATGATTTTAATAACATATCTACTCAAAGTATTGATAAAAGCAAAATTGGTCATCCGGTTGCCCAACAACGTGGTAAAAGTTGGTTGCCTACATAAGGGTTAATGCTATTGAAAAAATATTTTTTACAGTTTTTTAAAACAATTAAATGAATACTGCTTGCCTTACTGTGTTAATTTTTTATTTTAAAAAGTAATCATTTATCAAAATTTATAAGTAAAGAATATTTACATAAATATATAGACTTGCCAACAATATGGTAATATAGATATTAAGAATCGTCATATCTAATATCTGATTTGATTTTTTTCCCGTATATTGCTATGATCTTTTGATTATAGAATGTGTTCTACTAAAACTAACAACTTTAAACTTACTTCTACTGACTTTAAATAGGCAAAATCGAGTCGGTGGTCTACTCCCCTAGTCGGTTGTTCCCAAAGTTTCAAGCATTATTTGAACCCTTTTTGTATATTCCGAACGGATAAAAATATTATTTGTATTTGTAACATACTAAATATTATTCCTGAGCACATATTCATTTATCATTAGCATTAATTCCTTTATATCATACAAAGAACATGAACTTTTCTCAATTAAATATGTGAAAGATTGATCCACACTGTCTGGAATATCTTTGTATCTTATCAACAAATTTTCTATTTGAGACCACCTATCCAATTTGAAGTCAATTGGTAAAATCCCTCTTAAACCAGTGTACAACTTTTTTCCATTCAAAAATACTGTTCTAACGTGTCTTCATTTACTGTAATTTGGCTACTTATGGTAATAATTTCTTCACTTAAATTAAGAAGGTAAAAATGAATTTTGTTGTTAACTGAACACATTTTAACATTCCAACAATCAGGAATATTTATTTTAACGTAAATCTTGAAAATTTTGAAAATAGAAGGATCCGCGTGAGGGACTAATCTTCTTAAGTATGCTTACAATCCCACCAGGTGAAACAAATTTCTCTTCCCTGATATGAGTTTTAGGAAAATGCAAGGTACTAACAACTGAATATTTTGCCCAATTATCCCGTAGTATAGATTTCATCCATTTACTCTTTAAAAATTAATTTTTAGGGAAACTGAAGGTCGATATACTAGTTGCCCAACCGCCTTCGGGGTCCTGTTATAATTTGATTGACAACCAGGAATGCATCAAGTTTTCAACATTTTAAGAGAATATACTTATTCTTAATTTTTTCACTAAAATGCAATTGTGTAGAATCGCTCACCAGCCTTTTAATTGCCTCACTAATAAAAAGGACCAAATATCACAAAAGTGGAAGTTACATTACAAATATTTTCTTGGCAACATTCAAAAAATTATTTGTATAAATGAATAGCTGAATAAATATAACTTTAGGTGAATAGAATATTTTTTCAATGGGAACTTTTACAAGTTACGTAAGGCCTATTGGGGGGTGGGTGAGGTTGACAATCCCTTATGAAACGTGACATGAGGGTAGGGGGGATGTTCATCATATTTACGTAAGGTTATCGATTATGTTAAAATGCTATTTTGTTGACTTTCTGCGATTTTAAATTGTTTCGTATAACATTTCGAATTCAAAAAACAGCGCGTGAAGCTCCGCATGAAACACGATGCTTTCTATACTAGTTACTATCAGTATTCGGCCGCACTCAAAACAAAACCAAAAGTCGGTGTCGCATGAACGCCATATACCGCGGAATCAAATAGTATCCCACTTGTCAACTCCATGTCAGACTGGTTAACAAACCCTTTTGCGACAAATGCTGATTATCTAGATTAATAATTTTTAATTTTTCAAGTTTTATTTTAGATTTTTTTTAATGAACTACTCACAATAAACTATAATACATACATATGTTAGTTATTTACTTTTCATACGTCATTACGTTAGAACTTTTGATGTGCATTAAATTCTCTATTTTTAATAGCCGTAAGAATCGGCTATTTAAGAGGGAGGTGAATATCTCCGAACCTTATGTTTCCTTACATGGGGGTAGGGCGGCAAAAAATATTGAAAAAACAGCCTTACGTAATTTGTAAACGTTCCCAATGTAAAAGTTTTAAAATTAAAAGGTTCAATGTTTTACTAAATGTAAATCTATCTCAACAATAAAATGACACCAGAAACTTGTCTTCTAGATTTGCACTCTCTTGTTTGACAATTGTGACGTTAGTCCGAAGAAGCCATCGTTATGGCGAAACGATCGTCCCAATTGTCAAATAAAAGTTTATAAACCTAACAGTTTCACACATTTTTTTGTAAAACTATTTCAAAACTTTTTCTGATTTTAAATCTAACAGTTTCTGACAGGAGAGAGTGTTTTTATTGTCATTTTATATAACATAATTCAACATGACATATACAACTTTTACAGCTCAAATCATAGCCGGTCTACGTGGCTTAGTCGGGAGAACACCTGACTATGGCGCTGTAGAACTGGGGTTCCAGTCCCGGTGAAAGACATGGACGTATGTGTTTGTCTATGATTTGAAGTTGTTAACAGATGATATATGCTGGGTAATGTATATTGATTACAAGCCAATTGCCGTTAGGAACCGGTGTTAAACTGTAGGTCCACTGAATCATCAAAAACAATCTCAAATGCATAACTCTTGTAAAATTTTTACATCATATTTACAGCATCAGGTGAATATATAATCTTGTCAAAGATATAGTAAAGTTGTTCTTTCAAATATTAATGATGGACCTGTTTGAATAAATACTCCAATCCAAAATAAATGTACTTCCGATAACAAATCTTCAAATTTCAGGTATGTACATAGCAAGGCAGCTGAGCTTTCACGGAGTCGCTTTCAAAATTGAAGAAGTGCCGTTGTCTAAAGAATTTGAGAAAGTGTACGACGCAAGCGTCAAGCTGTGGGTGGAGGCTATGCAGCGATTCCACGAGGCGGCAGAATTGGTGGACGCCGAAAACCGTATGCGCAAGACGATGTGGGGTCAATTCTGGTCGGCACATCAGCGTTTCTTCAAATATTTGTGTATTGCGGCAAAGGTACCACACGCAGTCTCAGTCGCTCGCGAATCGATCAAATGCGGTAAATGCGTCGTTATCGGCCTGCAGAGCACAGGTGAAGCTAGGACATTGGAACAACTGGAGAGAGATGATGGAGAACTGACTGACTTCGTGTCTACCGCCAAAGGTACAATCAAGTAAATTTGTCTTTTTCGCAAGATTAACAACATAAATCATTGGAACGTAGGATTTGAATGTCAAATAATTCTAAATATAGATCATCTACATGATACTTATAAAGAAAATTCAGATTTGTTTATAATTGAATCAATAAATATGTAGATAGTTTATTTTATAACAACTCCATGGTTCATATTTTACTATACTCTGATCAAGTATAATTATGATACTGATGAACTAATTTTAAATCTGAATTTCCTCCGTTGTTGACAATTAATGGAACAACACAAATTGTTCATAATTTCATAAAAATACAGCAATTATTATTTATACTAACCGTTTTGTTTTGACATATTAAAATTAGATTTTTTAAAATACATACAATGTTGTAAATTGTGTCAAACAAAACAATTTTCCTGTTCTTATGAATAAAAATTAAGAAACAAATCGAATTATGTGTAGGTGTCTTTCAAACATTGGTGGAAAAACACTTTCCTGCACCAGATAGAAATCGAATTAAAAGGTTACTAGGATTAGAACCACCGCCACCAGTACCAAAAAAAACTTCAAATGGCCTTCATGAAGAAGGAAACTCATCTTCAGGCAAAAGAAAGCCAAGTAAGTTATGAAATATAAATTATAAAGTTGAAGAATTGTTATATTTGCGGATTCTCAATTGTGTTGTATATACTAGACCTCAGAAACTTCATGTTCATTAATTTGTAAATATTCTCAAACTGATTTTCACACAATTTTAATTAACCTTTAACATTATTAGGATTAATATGTTTCACATGTATTTGTGTAATATAATATATACTATCTAACACCATATGAAATATGTTCAATAAAATATCTCGGAAAAAATGCGTCTTCCAACTGAACATCGGTCACTTTGTGAATGCTACTTTTAGTGAGGCAGGCAGCAGCAAGGGCAGTAAAAAGAAACAAATGGTCGACGTCTGACAGCGAAAACGATTCAGAGAAGAGTACGGACTCTGAATTCAAGATGAGCGACAACGAAAGTGAGATCTCTGAGGAACATTCCGATTCAGCACAAAGTAGCGATTTCAATCCCTTCAATTCGGACAGCGATTCCGACAATGATCCATGGAGCAGAAATAAGAAGAAGGCAAAGAAAAGGAAAAAGGTGGCGAAGAAAAGGCCATCAGCTCAAGAAAAACTATCAATTATGTTGACTGAAAAAAGTAACAAAGGTAAGTCACTGATTCCAATAATGTATTTGTTTCCTGGCATGTTTGAAATCTCAAATTCGACAGGAAATAATGACGAAATTTGTCTCAAATAAGTTGAGTGTTCCCAGAAACATCTAGCTGATGGTTCCTTAGTTGTATTTATTTTTAAACTTTTGTCCTTTTGTGTTTTACAGAAATTTTCATTTAATTTTTTCATAGATAAATTCCATATAATTATACATATAAAATGTAATTCGCTGGTTTATCGGCTTCCGTGGCCTAGTCTGGAAAACACCCGACTATGTTCAGAGTCCCGGTGAAGGCATGGGTGTATGTATTTCTCTATGATTTGAGTGGTTTAATGATAATTGTTGTGTAATGTGCATCGATTGCAAGCCCATGGGCCGTTCGGAACCAGCGTTTAACTGTTGTTTCACTGAATTTTAAAAAAATTCGCTGGTTTATATATATATATATATATATATATATATATATATATATATATTGAAGGTATATATATATATATATATATATATATATATATATATATATATATATATATATATATATATATATATATATATATATATATATATATATATATATATATATATATATATATATATATATATATATATATATATATATATATATATATACCTTCAATGTGCCATGTTTTAGGGCTTCTGATGAAGAGATAAAGAAATCTCAAAAGCTTAAGCTAAAGAAAAAGAGTACCTTGCTTTATTATTGCTGTCTTCCCAAGAATAATTGACCTACTTCTAACAAATTTCCAAAGAAATCAAAGATCATATATATATATATATATATATATATATATATATATATATATATATATATATATATATATATATATATATATATATATATATATATATATAGTTTGAAGATCCACAAGTCATACTAGTAAACTGTGAGACTCTTAAGCGAAATATCGAAATATTTCAAATAAAACTCTCAGGGAGATGTGTACACAAATGTTGTCAACGAGAACGGACCCATCACTTTCGAGAGTGAATATTAAGTGCCTTTCGAAAAATTCATCAGTCTTGTTGAATGATAATAGCTATATATAATAGGATGAAACAATTGTTTCATCAGTATTATGCATCATCAGTCCATATTTAATCTATCAATCAAAAGTCGATGACATTCAAAACGCCTATAGGTCCTATACCAGATTGAGGGGAATTTTTCTCAGCGAAAAGCTTGTGAATCTTGAAACTAGCTATACTTTTATATATACATAACTAGCGTGATCTGGTGCGATTAGGCATGGGATGTCTAATGCAATGAAATGTCTACAAAGAATTACACTCGCGCTACTGTTGTCATTAGTGGGAATCTAGAACGCTAGGGAGAGTTTATACGTCTTTTCTCCGATAGAGGGAGCTCACGTGAATTTATTTGTGAAATAATTGAATATATATTGTTTCGCCAACACAGTGGCTTCATCAGATGTTGATGATAAACTGGATATATTGTCATGTTTGAAATTAATTATAGTGAAAATCAGAAAACTACTTACTTGGATTCAAATTATGTATTTAGATTTTCATCAAGTATCGGCCCAATCGATTAATGATCTGAAAATATTAATATGTCGTCTATATTTCTGTAAAATTCTTGACATCATTTTTTCTTAAAATGCTTGATAAAATTCTCTGAAAGATTTCTGGTGCTGTTTTTAAACCGAATGGTAGACACGTCCATTGATAATGTCTTTCTTGAGTTATGAAGCCTGTTTTATTTCTATCTTCTATTAGTAGTATCGACCAAAATATGAGTTGATATTCAGTGATGTAAAATATTTGCAACTTCAAGCATTAATTATTATATCATCAATTAGCTGGAAAGGTTGCGCCTGGGGTGGTGCAGTAAATGGGCTATATGACTCTCCAATATAAATTTTTTCTAATAAATTTGCTACTTGAGAATCTATTTCTTTCCTGTCTTCTATTGTACATCTGTATGGTCTTTTACTGCAAAATGTGTCCACTAAGAGATCAATTCTTGCTTTATAATCTTTCACTGACCTATAACACATTTATCCCTGGCAAATATTGCTTTATATTTTTCTATCCATTGTTTTATTTCGATTTTTTTATCATTTAAATGATCTAGATCTATTCTAAAATCATCCTTTTTAGTGTGTTCATTAAAATTTATTTCCACTATATCTTCTCTTATCTGCGTTATTAATTTCATTCAGTATAAATTCTGGTAATCGTACTGCTATTAATGTTATAAGTGACTTTTTATCCATATCTTTATTAAAGTCTATCAAAAGTTGGTATTTTTTCAAAGCATAGTCAGTTAGCGAACCTTGTCTATATTTAAATGATATTGCATAGGTTACATTAGCTCATCAATTATCTGTGAAACATTCTGTTCGGCATTTGTATTTTTTATTGAAAACTTTTTGATTAAAAATTTTTCTATTTTTAAAAAAAAAATTTCTTTATCTTTATTTTGTGTTGTTTCAGTTTTTCTAATATCTCTTTCAGATTATGATCATGTGCATTTTCTGTACTCTCTTCATCTATATGTATATTGCCTCTAATTCTTTTGATAATGTAATCCATACTTTTCTTATGTGATTTCTTCTTTTTAATTAATGTTTTAACTAGTTTTATATAATTATTTGTTTTTTTCAACTCTAAGTGGTCTCCCATATATCTAAATTCTTCTGGCAATATATATATATATATATCTTTTTCCATCTTCTTAATTATGATTGAAATTATGGCAATTATATTTGTCTTGGTATCCTTTGGTGCAGCCACTGCTGTAAATTCAAACTGTAGCTTTGACATCATAAACAAAATTGTTGTTTTGTAATTTATATTGATAATAATAATCAGTTTAGTTTCTCTGTAAAACAAAAGTTATTTATTAGCTATTATTTACAATTTACATTAATTACAAAGTCACCTGCAAAACAAAAGAAACGACAGTTAAAGTTTATTATTATCTTTCTTTGATTCGCTTAATTAACAGTCTTAAAAATATATTGTTAAATATTTTTCTCTACTGCACTTGTTATCTTCAAAACCTATACTTGAGCAGAATTATCTCTCATGCTGAACATTTTTCTAATGAATTCTAATTTTAATTTTTCTTTTATTGATCAACATATATATATATATATATATATATATATATATATATATATATATATATATATATATATATATATATATATATATTTTGAAAGTTTTTAGCCTTAACAGGCTTTTTTGATATGAAAAAGTTTATTTCTGTTGACGTTTCGTTGTTATATTACAACTTTGTCAAAACTTTCAAAATAAATACCTCAAACAGGCAATAAATATACAACTAGGTTTCATAATTTTCCAGCTACTTTATGTGGTTATGATAATCTGATTATAATTCAATAAAATCACACTTCTTTTAGGCAGTCATTGTCAACAGAATGAACAATTGATTGAAGTTAATGCTACAATAATTTAATTTGTATTTATGTTCTCAGCAAAGAATGGTGGCTCTGCACATGGCGGTTTTACCGGCGCACCTCCAAAGGACGCGATAGAAAGGGCTTGTTCGATGAAAGAGGAACTACTAGCGAAAATCGAAAGACTAGGGGATAAATTACCACCGAACACACTGGATCAACTAATTGATGAACTCGGCGGCCCCGAAAACGTAGCTGAAATGACCGGAAGGAAAGGTATGCCCAATTCAGCTATCTTATCAAAAGCTATAAATCATCAGCTATTTTAATCATTCTTGCCTCGTGATATATTTTCGCAGAACAGCTCGCTACAACTGCTGTATGCTTCGTTTCAAATGAATAAAATTCGTTCAATTACAACCCTATGATATTTGTTTAGCTATGTTGATGCCAATTATCTTGATTTTGAGCTGTTGCAAAAGTTCATTGACCTTTGCGAAGTGAGTGTAACAATTATACAATATAACTAAGCTTGCTAACTTATAACTAAATTACCTCATAGGTAATCCGTGCGTTGCAGAAATCATCCTGAAAATTCGAATGTTCTTAGACATATGCGCTTTCCAGAGTAAAAAAAAATCAGAAGAGCTGCATTGCCGCGATATTGCCACATTTCTTCAATTTGTAGAATTCCTTCAGCTACATGTGATATTCTCAATCCCTGACTTCGTGAGCATTGATCGATTTTAAGGAACGTCGAAAAATTATAAGGGTAGGAATATATAGTACAGTTTTTGAGCTCTTCCTAGAATCATTAGCATTTTCCGACGAACGCTGTATATCTGTATCATTTCTGATACGTACTTGTTGAATATGCACAGGGCGGCGTTATAGGGAATAATTCGGTCTGATGTCCGCCTGATACGATTAAAAGAATTGAGCTTTTCTCAAGAACTGAGATTTCATTCTTCATGAATTGAGAGAATTGAGCCGTTTATGGTTCTATTGCTTATAAAAATTGTTAGCGTAGTGAAGTATTTGGGTCCCAGTACGTACTACATGGATTTTGGTACCCACTACGTACTACCGGACTTCTCTACCCAATACGTACAATCTGGATTTTGGTACCTTTTTCGTACGATTTTACTCCCGGCATAGGTGAAATGGTACTAAAATGACAAAAAACTGAGCTCCTTAACAAACTTCAAGTTCAACACTATACCATTGCAGTGCAGTCCACCGCACGCACCTGACAGAAAAATTCAACGGCGAGCAGATAGGTGTGTTGATAAGCCAATAGAATTTTCCATATTCATTTTTTGTTTCATTGAGAATATCTGCAGAGTATTCCTGTGTAGTCTCATGGCGCCCAAATAACAATTATATTTCACATTATAAAAACCTCAATTCTGAAAAAGCAGTCCAAGAAAGAACTTTTCTAAGAACCGGCATATCGGAGTTATCGGCAAGAAAGGAGGCCCACTATGAGTGAAATGTAACCAATTTGTTAACCTGGTCTATATTTCGATTATGATTATAATCTTCATCAGGACTATATAAAATAACAGACGTTAATAAATGTCATGATAAAAAATTCTTACATCTTACAGCTAACTAGGTTAAATGTTTGACCAACACCATAAGCAGCAGTGTGTACTTAAAATATATATGATATTATACAGGAACTGGATATTAATACTAAAATATGAGAATATAAAAAATACGAAAAACTAACAATATATATATATATATATATATATATATATATATATATATATATATATATATATATATATATATATATATAAAAAAAAATTCGATTCTTGGGTTTTTTGGTTCAATTAAAACAAATTTATGTTAAATTGTTTTCCTATTACGTTTCGGTTATTATTTTAATTTTTATCAAATTGATACATTCGATACCTATGATCGCTAAAACAAAAATGAATAAAAAAAATAATGCCTACAACGCACTAATGATTTAAAATCTTACCACAAACATGAACCCGTCAGACACGAAAGTCGACTGAAATAACAATTATATTGACATTTACACTCAAAATATCTAAAAAAAAAAAATTCCAAACAACAATAACACGTTTATCTCTCAAAGCATATTGTAAATATATGACTCGACTTAAACTAATATTACTCGTATCAAACAATACATTTTGATATATTTTACAGCGTGCTCCTATGCGGTTAAAATATTGTTGAATATTTTACTCATTCCAGTTAAGTCAGTTTTATCGTTGATGGAATCTGGATTTTTCATTATATAGATCATTTCTTGGATTTCTCGTTTTCTTTTATGCTGCTCAGTTTTGAGGATTTTTGTTGCCGAAAAATCAAACTTATAGCCTAATGTTTGTTGATGTTTTGTGAGGGCAGTGGTGTTTTTTTTTTATCATACCTATGTCCATTTAACCTGTTTTTCAAGTATTGGCTAGTTTTTTCAATATATATTCCTGTACAGTCTGAACATAGAATTTGGTATATTGTGTGTTGTTGTATTGCTACAAACCTTACGGAGCCCGAGACCTTTCCAACGAATGCAAAACCGTGGAAATCGGTTCGTGCGTTCTGGAGTTATAGCGTCAGGAAGGAAAACCCGACTTATTTTTATATAGTAAATTAAAGAGAAGGACTTATTGTTCTATTATCTAAGGACCAACTACATGGTTGTATAACTAAATAAAATTGTTTGCCATTATACTTACTTACCTTGAAAGTAGGTATAAAATTGTCTCGAATAACTTTTGTTGTGCCAAATGACGTCATTTGAAAACAATTATTGTATTGCGGGATATGAGTCAAAAAATGATTAAAATCTGGCCCATTTCCGGAAACCAATGAATGTAGTGGCTCTGGTGGTGGTACCAATGGC
Organism: Henosepilachna vigintioctopunctata; assembly: GCA_030704895.1. Classification (NCBI taxonomy): domain Eukaryota; kingdom Metazoa; phylum Arthropoda; class Insecta; order Coleoptera; family Coccinellidae; genus Henosepilachna; species Henosepilachna vigintioctopunctata. The sequence goes on along the minus strand of JARQZJ010000100.1, from coordinate 1,477,899 downwards.
GTCAATTTGACTTGGCCGCTGGCGCAACACAATCCAGGGGCTTCATTTTTGAATTTCAACGCATTGCAATGTGGACACACAATATTCATTAGTCCAAAAGCAACAATTTGCTCTGAACTGTAATCAATTGCCACATTATAACTGAATGTAGCTCTGTGGGGATTAAACACAACATTTCTATGTTGATTTCGATTCCGTTGAAGTTCATTTCGCGTTGCTCATCAGTTTGATTTGCAAATTTGTATTTCTTTGACTTGCCGTATTTCGAGTTCTGCGGCCTAAGTTTGTACGTCTGGGGCATTGTTAAAAACGAAAATCCAACTGAAAATATTATTTTCTGTATAACCATGTAAAATTGTAATATTGTGTAGTCACCAAAAGTTACCAAAAATCGATATGAAGTGAAGTGAACTTACCGTGATTAACAAACACTTATTAGCAAACAAAAAACTTCTTAGTCTTTAAAACAAAACGAACTTTATCAACAACTTAATAAAATTATTGTTAGCGCGGTTATGGATGTGTTGTCACAGATTACCACAGATTTTTTTGTTTTAAATTGAATGACGTTGACATTTGTTAGCGCGGTTATCGATGTGGTGTCACAGATTACCACAGATTTTTTATTTTAAATTGAATGACGTTGACATTCGTTACGCGCGTTTTTTTAAATATGCAAAATTAAATGTATATTTTTCAATCTTTCTGAGAGATTTTCTTTATATTTTTTTTCGTAAGAACCTTGTACAGAGTATTAGAAAACTACAAAAATCGGTCAAGCCGTTATGTCGTTAAGTCATGTTATGTCGTGACAACGGAAAACGGGTTTCATTTATATATATATATATATATATATATATATATATATATATATATATATATATATATATATATATATATATATATATATATATATATATATATATATTTTATTTTGAAAGTTTTTAGCATTAACAGGCTTTTTTAATATGAAAAAGTTTATTTTTGTTGACGTTTCGTTGTTATATTACAACTTTGTCAAAACTCCCAAATAATACAAATAATTTGGGTTTTGACAAAGTTGTAATATAACAACGAAACGTCAACAAAAATAAACTTTTTCATATTAAAAAAGCCTGTTAATGCTAAAAACTTTCAAAATAAATATCTCAAACAGGCAATAAATCAATTTCAAGATATATATATATATATATATATATATATATATATATATATATATATATATATAATAATATATATAATAATAATAGAAAATATATTTTGGGATAGCAGTCTTCAGGTTGAAATAAGTGTACTCTTTTCTTTGTATCTCAAGCTTTCGAGAATTATATTTATCTCTTCATCAGGAGCAACTAGGATATATATATATATATATATATATATATATATATATATATATATATATATATTAAAATACGTTTTTCCTAGGTCGTGTGGTTCAAACTGAAGACGGTGGTATCCAATACGAGAGTCGATCAGAACAGGATGTACCTCTGGAAACACTGAATCTGACCGAGAAGCAGCGTTTCATGAACAACGAGAAGGACGTTGCCATCATATCGGAAGCAGCATCTAGTGGCATATCTTTACAGAGCGATAGGCGAGTGAAAAACCAACGACGGCGAGTACATATAACATTAGAGTTACCGTGGTCAGCCGACAGAGCTATACAACAATTCGGCCGAACACATCGTAGTAACCAAGTTAATGCACCCGAATATATTTTCTTGATATCGGATCTCGCAGGTGAAAGAAGGTGAGTAGTTGATATTTTTTAAGTGAAGCTTTTTAAGCTTCGTTGCTATTTGAATCCGATGAAATGTAAAAGTGACACAAACATAGACGAATATATACAGCTTCGATAATTACATTGCAGGAGTCTTAGATATAATACAAAGACATTTTATGTAATATATATATATATATATATATATATATATATATATATATATATATATATATATATATATATATATATATATATATATATATATATATATATATATATATATATATATATATATATATATATATATATATATATATATATATATATATATATATATATATATATATAATATTTCCTATTATCTACATTCTCCATCTTCACTTGCGCGGTGCTTTGTAGCCTGTCCACTTCTGATTGCTATATAGAATTCTCAACTCTATTGCGTGAATACTACATATGTTTATTATGTAGAAATGATTTCACTGAAAGCACTTGGTTTGAGAGGAAAATTACAATTGTATTAATCGATTCATAATGTAACAATATAAAAAACAGAACGTGAATTGTTTTTGTGAACGTTGAAAGTTAATTGTTGTATTTAACTATCCACTAGTTGCAGACTATAGTGTAATAACATAGTGTAACAAAAAATGGTTACGTATCTGTGTTTTTCAGATTCGCTTCAATCGTTGCTAAACGTCTCGAAAGTCTTGGGGCTTTGACTCACGGCGACCGTCGCGCTACCGAAACTCGTGATCTAAGCCAATTCAACATAGACAACAAGTACGGCCGATCCGCGCTAGAAGCCACGATGAAGGCGATAATGCTTTATGAGGCGCCAGTGGTACCCCCACCTAAGGACTACAAGGGTCAATTTTTCAAAGACGTCGCAGCCGCTCTCGTAGGAGTGGGATTAATTGTAAACAGTGAATCGATGCCAGGTGTATTATCCCTCGACAAGGACTATAACAACATGTCTAAGTTTCTCAACAGGATATTGGGGATGCCTGTAGATTTGCAGAACAGGTTGTTCAGGTGAGTTGAATTTTGAAACCATGAATGTATATGCATTACACAATTGAAATAACATAAAAAAAATGTAGATAATTTATTATATCTCCCTTCATTCGAATAGGGTCTAAAATGTTAAACCTAATAACTTGGTTCTATATGTGCCTTGTGACTTCCCTTGGGTTTCCATTTCAGGACTTTTCACGAAATGTTGTTTATCAACTATATACTTATTTGTTTATTTTATTATTATATCTTCAATATAAAGTTGTCATATTATTGAGATCATCGGATTCATTCTTTTGCTCATCTAGTAAACTTTGTTATGTCTTAGTATAGATTTTTTTCACAAATATGCTGGTTGTCAGATGTGTTTCGAGAAATTGAATACTTGTTGGCTTCTCAAATTATTTTCAAAATACTTCTCACATCAATTACGAACTGCAATTACAAAATTTTTATGTGAGCAACTCAGGTTCAATTCTCAATCTGAACAAGATCATATTAGGTACACAACAACATTATAGAGACATTTTTATCAGAATGTTTGTCAAAATGAAAGCACTTACATTAAGTACCTATTCTTATTTACCTTTGAGTACCTTCCCCATTCGCGATGTTTTTGATCTTATAATTTTAAAAGTCAGAACAGCTTTTTTTAATAAATTAATTGAAGCATCACCATCTTTGTGTATATTTCTATATACATAGTGAAACAATATTTAAATTTTTCTCATATATTAAAAACTAATACGTATAACGCTCGTTTCGAAGTAGTACTTCTTCTTCTGATGCTAAGTTAACACTGTCAAGTGTAAAATTAACATCAGTAGAAGAAGTTGTACTTCGAAACGCGCGTCATGCATATTATTTTTTATTATATGAGAAAAATTTAAATATTGTTTCATTATGGATATAATACTCTTTAAAAACGCAGAAATTGTCCCTATATATAAAGCCAAAGACAAAAAATATCCAGAAAATTATCATCCGATCTCTTTGATATCGAATTTAGCCAAAATATCGAAAAAGTTATATACAAAAGATTATTTGATTTCACGGTCTCCTGCATGATATTAGCAAAAAATCAATATGGCTTTATAAGGAATAAAGATTCGAAAGACGCTTTACAACATTTAACTGAGACATTATTGAGTGCATTGGATAGAAGTAAACCTATTGCAGTAACTTTTCTGGATCTGGCAAAGGCCTTTGATACGGTCGATCACTCGATATTGTTGAACAAATTATATTGTTATGGAATAAGGGGTAATGCGCATCGTCTGATTTCGAGTTATCTGGTCAACAGACAGCAAAGAGTAAGAATAAACAATGATGTGAGCGGATATCTAGAAGTGAATACGGGAGTCCCTCAAGGGACCATTCTTGGACCACTGTTGTTTATACTGTATATAAATGATATGATAAAAGAAATCATTATCTCATATGCAGATGATACGGCCATTGTTGTTGAAGATAGCAAATGGAGTGGGGTAGAAAGGAAAATGAATATCGAGCTGAAACATATATCAACATGGTTGGCATTAAATAAACTTTCCTTAAATATTGAAAAAACTTATATATATATATATATATATATATATATATATATATATATATATATATATATATATATATATATATATAAAACTTATGGCGTTTATCGGGACAGTGTTCCTCTTCACTTTGACCTGCGGATTGATCATGAGAAATTGAAAAGAGTCGAAAGCTGCAAATATTTAGGAGTTATTTTTGATTCTAACTCAAAATGGTCGGAACATGTGAGATTTTTGTATGATAGAACTAAGTATCTTGTTTTCTTATTTTATAAACTGTCTGCGATAATGAACGTCGAGACAATGAGGATGATTTATTATGCTTTTTTTAAGGGTATTGTTACTTACGGGATAACGGCGTGGGGAGGCGCATATGGTAATGGCATTGGACTGTTGTTTAATTTACAAAAAAGTTTATTTAAAATAATGAATAGAAATACTTCTTTAAATGAAGGGAACCCTTTGTACATCAAACAAATATTTGCTCTGGAATCAATCTGTTATCATTATGAGCGCCTTAGGGCTGGTTTCGTGGCTTCAGAAAGAGTAACGAGAAATAAAAACATAATACTGCCAAAAATGAACAAGGCTGTGAGAGATAAAGCTAGCTTGATAAATGCAATTAGAATATTTAATAGACTACCAAATAGCTTAAAGAATATGAAGGTTAAGAACAAAAAAAATTAATCTAAAAGAATGGATAAAAAACAATGTATCTATAACGTGAAATGAATGTGTATTTGGGTATAGATTTTTTGTTTGGGCTCAACAACCCCCAAACAAACAGGTTGTTTGTTTGGGGGTTGTTGAGTTGTTTGTGGGTAATTTTAAGTTTAAGTCACCGTGCCCACCAACAGATAACTGTGTTTATCTCTGTGGGAATTTGCGTAGACATTTGTAACTGCTATGTAAATTTATGGTTTCAATAAATAAATAAATATTGGTTTTCTCCCAAGTATTATCCTCGTCAATAATTTTTTTCTACATACTCTAATCAGTGTACATATCATTCAAGCATACCAAAAAAAAATTTTGATTATTTAAAAGTCTGACTTTATGAATAAAATAACTATCCGTATAAATAGATATCAGTTGGTAGTATGTTGATCACCTTGCATCTGTTTTTGTCAGTTTATGTTATGTTTGTTCGTGAAAATGTTATCCTTTATTGCCTTCGTATGTTTTTTTAATTGCTAGCAAAATTATTATATGAACCTTACTTGGTTCTCATTACTTTGGTTGCCATGAAGAATGAACTTTTTTAATCTCAATTTATCCATTTGTAGCATAATTTCGTATTTATTATCAAAATTGTGTCAATATACGTACAATAATAATAAAAATAAACACATTTTCGATTTTTCTGAAAAAGATGCTTCGAAGCTATTAAACTGAATGTTTTGACAATATCATACTCCGTGCTATTATTGCAACTGCATTAATATATCAATGTAGTTGAACTTCAAAATTTTCTAACCTATATTTGTTACTCACTGTGAACACTAGCACAATTTCAATAGTAAATATCAATTGTATGCATTCAAATATCTCATATGCTTGTACACTTTATTTGTTTCTTTTTTCTGTCACATAATAATATTTGAATGCATATGATGTATTTGTTGATTATATTTATTAATTGATGTATAATAAATGATTTTTTAAAAAAAAATTATTTCATCTGGAACAGTATTCATAAATATTTGTTGATAAAAGCACATAAATTTGTTTTTCGACAATCACATGTGGGTTTTCAGAACCCCAAAAGGGGCAGTTTTGGCGATTAACAAACCCATCAAGGTGAAAATGTGCTTCGTCACTTAGGATGATTTTGCATACTCTCTTCGCTGTGCATGGTCATTAGGCTTCAGTTCTTGTGTTAATTGAATTTTGTAAGCATAGAGATACAGATATTTAGTGAGAATACGCTGCAGAGAGATTCTTGAAATCTACAATTCTTTTACACGTCGCCGAATTGAAGTTACGGATTGACACTCCAACGCACTGTTTCGATATTCGTTTTGGATATTTGATTTGCTTCTTTTTGGACGCTAAAGCAGTGCGTTTGGCGTCTCAAACAGATCCTGACTCCCGGGATTTTTCGATTAATCTCTTCACAGTTGACGAAGTTAAAACACTATTCCGATAATATTTCGTATGAAATTTTTTTACTGCGACCGCCAAGTTTTCATTATTTTTAAAATATTGTCCAATAATGAATACACGTTGTTTTATCATGTAACGCTTCATTTTTACTAACCCTAAACTGTCAGCTGTCGATTTTTGTTTAGGGTTGCCAACACTTCGATGCGACATTCAAAAAATTGCGATAAATTTAAATCTTGCGTTAATTTTGGGACGCCCTTTATAAATGAAATTATGTATAAGTATGTTCTCCAAATATTCCTTAAAACAAATATTTGTTTTTCGATATATGTTTCTTTAAAAAATTCTTCAGGTCTCCATTATTTTATTGATTCCATGATATAAAATCATTTTGGTTCTTAAATGGTATAAGTGATGTGTATTTTCGATAGGTATTTCACGGACACCTTGAGCGCTATAGTGATCCAAGCAAAACGAAGTGGAAGATTTGATCTTGGTGAGTTCAAAATTGTAATCAATTAAATTAGTATCTTCTTGAGCATGCTTCCTTGTGGTTGTTCTGCCAAATTTGGATGAATTCAATTGGTATTTGGTAGTACTTTTTAATATTGGTGTTTGGGTAGTCTGAATTGTCACAAAATATTCTTACAACAGAGATAATCAAAATTTTGTTTCAATAACAGACTATCTAGTTAGAGGTTTTACTTCTATGAATAACCATATATAACACCAAAAAATCTTAGTCTGGAGAAATTTATCTCAAATTTATTCAAGTATGTTCAGTACTACACTGATCTAATTGATTTGGGATATATTGGGTAACATAATTTCAAAAGAGTTTACTTAAAATTTTGGCTTGTATTAGGACAGTTCTGAAGGCACTTATATTGATAAATTATCTAAATTATTGATTCCCTGAAAAACTTTAAAAATGATGGTCTGGAGTGAGAGCGTTTTGTAGGATATTGCCTACAATTGGAAGAAAGTAGTATGCATCACACTTTAATATTTATTGAAATTACAATGGTTAAATAGAATGTTAAGATAATTGTTCCAGAATTTTTGGATAATCTATTACTAGATGATTGCACTAATTTTGTAATGGATAAACACTATATATTATAAACCAAATGCTACTCATCTCATTGACATCAGAAAGTGAAATCTCTTTAATCCTCTTCATTTTTACAAAAAGCAAGCATTCCTTATATTTCTCATTTCCTCTATATTTTGATCACTATGGAGATGGCAATTTTGATCTGAACTGAAAATTTGATATAACTAAGAATTAATGTGTTTCATCTAGACACTAATAAGAGTACTGCTCATAAACATGAATCGGTTTGTGTTGAAAGTGCACCGCAATTTCTTTTTGGATACGCTTTGTTCATATTTACATAAATCAATTTTATGTTTATTCAGTCATTGGTCACGTTTTAATTATTAGAAATATGGAAGTCTCTTATTTATAATTAGATATTAAATGATGTTAATATTCAAATTAGCCTCTCAATTAGAGTGTTACCAATAACTTCAAAGGTTTTTATAAAGTAATTCCGTTATTTTCAATAATAAAAAAATGCATTTCTAGAAAGAATCTTCGAATTTAAAATTGATTCCCTACAGAGAATATTTCACAAGAAAGAGGACAGTAAAGTTGATGCGATATACAACAACTTGAAAGGATCTGTTGTAACATTTTATTTTGTCACCTTTTTGAGTCGATATAGATTTCATAGGTGAAAGATCTCATATATCTCAAATAGACATCAGGTAATGATATCTCTGATAGCACACTTTTTTCAACAGTTAACATTTGATAAAACGAAGTGTTATTTTAAACTATTTGTATACCCATCTCCATATTAATTATACAGTTAAGCATCTTAAATTCATTTTTTTGGCAATTATTTATTACGTCCACTTACTGAGATATGTATGCGTACCGTTAGACTAGTACAACTGACATGTCTACATGCCCCAATTTAAACAACTGTCACTAGTGCAGATTTCAAACAAGATTACTGAGTCCACTAATCTGAAGACTAAAAAAAATATATTCTCTAACGTAAAAAAAATACTTTCACCTCGGAAAATAAAATTTTATTCAATTTCGCTTCTATGATTTGATAGAATTCGGTTTAAACTGGGGTTCAATTATCCTGTATTGTGATATTCAGTATAGTTTTTTCAATTTTATACTAAAAATTCGTCATCTTATTCCGAGCCACTTGCTTAAGGTATTGAAAAATTTCATTTCATTATGTATCAATTTATTCAGATTGAATTCGTCAATAAATTATGCTCATCTTCTTTCGAGCCACTTGCTCTTGAAATATTCCATGTTATTACGTATCAATTTCACCAGGTTATTTATATCTCATATACAAATTTTCCTATTTAGGTATACTAGACCTCGGCGCGGGAGGTGAAGTGGTAAAACGTGTTCGTACTGTTACATTCCTCAGGAAACACGCAACTGGTACGGCTCCCACCGAACTGCACACGGTTCATGTAGAGCGCGGTATGTCATGGCCAGAGGCTCTGGAGAAACTCTCTGAACTTGCCGGCAACAACGAAGGTTTCTACGTATCGCACCAGGTACGAAATGGCAAGAACACTGCCATATTGGCGATGGAAGTTGACACAGGAGGCAAAAAGAAGCCCGAATCGAAAAAGGAGCAAATGTTTTCTGTTTACAGGCCAAACACAGGTCTACAATTTAGGCAAGAGAGTCTGGCAGAACTGGAGAAGAAGTACAAGAAGGTGAGTAACAGAAGTATCCTAGAAACAACAAATATGAGTATAACTTAAATTCAAACACTTGAACTTATGATTTACACTTTATTGACTACATAGCATGACGCGTTTCGTCGTTACAAACGACTTCTTCAGATGCTTAAGAATAATTCTGTAAGCATTATTCTGTAAGCATCTGAAGAAGTCGTTTGTAACGACGAAACGCGTCATGCTATGTAGTCAATAAAGTGTAAATCATAAGTTCAAGTGTTTGAATTTAAGTTATATTCAATTATAATGGATTTACATCAAGTAAACACCAACACTATTAAACAACAAATATCATTGATTGATGCAATATATGAATGTATTTCCATTTTACTATCGATTCTTCAAAGAATATTCTTACTCTTCTTGTTTGAATATTCTTATTTTTTCAAATTGTAACATCATTTTAGAGTTTATTTGCATTGGTACATTAGGCTTGTTCCAACCCCACTGAAAACCGTTCATTCATTTCACACTGATGCCTAGTTGCAAAAATGTGTGACAACCGACAATGCACAATTTTCGAACCGTAACGAAACTAATGATTGGAGTGTTATAACCAAATCTGTGATCCTAAATGTACGAACATTTCTATCCACAGTCTGAGATGAAATAGTTTTTACCGTCACGTAAATGTTCAATTTTGATCTGATCATTTCCCTTCTGTGATAGTTTCTTTCCTAAACGAAGCAATTTAGAAAAAACTTGTTTATCGTGCCTTAATAAGTCAAATGGTCTTGAATTTTTTCACTTTATAAAATTTTACATGGTAAAATTTTACATTTTCTTCTTGGAACTTGAAAACAAATTTCAACTGTACATGAAATGTGGTATTCGAAAATTTGAGTCTGAAACAACTCTCATGCTCTTCAATTTGTAATAAATATGCCAAAATGTGTTTCAAAACTTTGCACAATTATCAAGAACGCCTTCCTCAATAGGCTGTGAATTCAACATTTCCTCCAAGTTGCTTTCAGTAAAATCTTCATCTTGTGAATGAAGCAACATCTGAATTTCGCTTAATTCTATTTGTTCAAACCCACCTTATCCTATTGCATTCGCAATTTCAGCTATGTTTGCAGTCGAAGTTTGAATGTGCATAAATTCTTCATCATTTTCTGCAGTCAGAGTAGGCCACAGTTTTTCCAGCATGAACTCTATGTGTATGGCTTCAGTTCTTCTAATGATTCTTTTATGTTTACTATGCATTTTCCTATGTCAAAATCCTTCTAGCATTCCATAACATTCAAATAAAGATCACATTCCAATCCAATATGGTTTAAAGGTTCGTCTAATGTAATAGAGCTTCAAGGCCTGGATTATCTCCTGCTCCATAGGTTGAAGCAAGCCGTCATGTTGGGAGGAAAAATGTCATTTTATATTTGGATGCATAATTTCAAGTTCGCGAGGTTGACCTGGTGCATTATCCGAAACTAGATGTGCTCAAAGTCCCATATTCTTTTTTTTAAATAAGTTTCGAATTCCGTAACAAAAAAATTCCGGAACCACTTACGAAAAAGAGCTATTAGATCCGCGAATATAGAAATTGGGTTGCATTTTTTCAATCTGCGAATAGTGAAAACGCGAATAAAGTAAGCGCGAATAAGGAGCTTGAATTTTTTCACTTGATAAAATTTTATACGGTAAAATTTTACATTTTCTTCTTAGATCCTCATGCTCTTCAATTTGTAATAAATATGCCAAAATGTGTTTCAAAACTTTGCATAATTATTAAGAACTCATGACACTGCCATAATACCAATGACAATGCAAACAAAAATTATTATTCTTACCAGGATGTTCAGCATTAGCGATTTATTCATATCTGAGACCATCGACATTTAATGTAAAATTTCAAGGATTTTCCAACGTTGCTGCAGTTATACGATCAGCAAAAAGTAATTGCAACTTACCATGCAATTGTACTGAGTCATACATGAGTCAATCATTAAAAGGAGACCACTACCATCAGAATCAACTAGAGAGTTGCGCGGCATATTTCAACTTGAATAACTAAATTACACGCTTCAATAACTGGAAACGGTTGATCAAATGAAACTTAAAAGAACCATTTCATTATGATGTAGTTTTTTCTTGTCACTACGTCTCCGAATACAGGAGAGGATAATTTACATGCTTTTACTTTCCTTAAATATGAAGTCCGTAATCCGTTAAACGGCTAAAATCTAAAAGTGCACACCTCATAACGCTATTTAACTTGAAACAAAAATTTTAAATATTACCAAGAAGAAGATGAACAGAACAAATAAAATTGAAAAACTCTTTCTATATAAAGTTTTATTGATTATTTGAATTGTTGAAGGGCATTTTTCATGTGCTCCTTTTCTTTCAAAAAATAAATTATAAAGTATAAAACATTTTACTGATTTTCTCATGTACGTACTACGAAAAAAATTGTACTGCGGTCCTGGTTTCATTATGTGCAGCCCAAATTAAAATCGAAGAAATAATAAATGCGCCCCTCATGAACACTTTTACCTTTATATATGTATAATAAAAATGAATAAAACAAATTACAAAAATGAATTGAAAATTAATTAATACTTGAAAAAACTTTTAAAAAAGATTGTGTAGATAAGCGAACTAAAAAATAAATAATAGTTCAAAAAACTAAAAAATAATTTCAAATAAGAATACATGATTAACAAAAAATAATTTCTAAAAAAAAAAAATAGCGTAACGGAATAATCGGTCTGGATTTTATTCCAGATCGATTATTACCGTTACCTAAACTGTACATAAATAGCGCATGGTCGAGAAATTAACTATTTATCTATATATATATTAGTATACTGGCAATGATAATATGAATATTTCAAGGTGGAATCTGCCGATGCAGAAAAGGCATGGACCGAACAGTACGACTCGTCTGTGAATACTTGTTCGCACGCCTACTGGCGAGGAAATTGCCGGATGGTGAATTTGGGGCAAGATTGCGAAGTGGGTCTGCGGAGAAGAACTTACAACGTCGTTTCTGGTTCCGTATTGTCAGTCTGGAGCCGAGTTGAAGGAGTACTGGCCAGTAAGAATGGCACACACAACAACAAAATGCAGGTCATCAGATTGCGAACCAAAGATGATTTGAAGATTGTAGGTATGTTTTTGAGAGCAATAAAGTATCAGGTGAATTAGAAAAGTATTTCTGAGTGAGAAAAGTGAGATAAGTATCATAAGGAAACAGTTCATAATATGTAGCTTTATTCAATTTATTATTTCATTCCCAATATTATTTTTTTCGCTATGAAAAATAATATTTAGTTTTGGAATACCTACAATAAAAATACCTGGAATAAAAACATCATTTCTAGAAAATTGTATGTGAATCCGAAGAATTTATCCAAACTTGTCATTAATATTTACAGTGCCATGGTGGAAACATTGCACCCATTACTTTTTTGCACCCTACTTTTTATTATATTTATTGATGGAAATTTTTTGACAGGAACATTGATACCTAAGAATTGCGTGGACGCGCTAATCGAGGCACTATCTTCAGATGCGGAGAAAGTAGATGAACAAAAATTCACTTAAACATGTCAAAAATACAGAAGTTTTCGAAATGGACAAACACAGGGCATCAAGTATTATAAACGGCTAAAAACGTGACAATTAAATGAACTGGTTGTTCTAAACAAAATGTAACTAAAAATAATATCTAGGCCTGAATGAATACCATTTATATTCATTTTAGATGAAACAATTGAAGTTTCGAAATACTCCCCAGAAAATATTGGAAAAAAAAGAGAAATCTGTGACATAGTTATTTTAGGTAATATCTAATGTATTTATATAAACGTAGATTTTTAATGATTTTTCTTAACTCAGAATACACAGAGTGAACACTCAAACACATTTACACATAGAGAAACACTGTTGTTTTTGTTTATTATTTGTAATATAATTTATTACTATTTCAAAAAAAAAAAGTTAATGCTTGAATTTAGGTTGCACCAGTGAGGCACATAGGCAGATATTTTTTTGTGATATCAAGTTTAATATTAGATCACTGAAGTGACAGCTTTAATAAATTTTTCCATGGCAGGAGTTTACAAAGTATTAATTTATAATCATTTATATTTGAAAAATTACCCTGAACCTTTTTTTATGAAATGCAAGTTCCTATTAGAGATTTTATGACACCTTTAATTTGAAAATTCACTGGTGTTTTCTCATTTCAAGCAAAATTTCACTTATAATCTTGGATATGTATATTTGTATGTGTTCAAAAACTAAATAAACAGAAAAAAGAAGTTGAACCTACTCCAGCAATTGTGTTTTATTTCAATAACTATTTTGATTTGAAATTTGAACCATTATACCTATAAAATTTTAAAACATTTGTAAAATGTAAATGTCTGGGAGTGTACATAGATCAAACAAATAAAGTAAAATACTCTTATTTCCGAAAAGTTCAAATAATAAAAAATTAAATATATAAACTATCAAACACATATGGCACTTTTGAACACTATTACATCAGCAATTATCAAAGGGGGATTTTTTTATCCCATTTATTTTTTATAAATGGGATTTGCTTTGTTCTTGCCAGTCTGCTGTAATTGAAAGTTCAAAAGAATAATGGATGCTTGTGATATTTCAAATCACAAGGTAAATCTTGTTTCTGTTTTGCAAATATTAATCTATCACAAGAAGAAAGTGTAACTCAACACAACGTAACACAATCAATCTGTCGTGCATACTGAGAACAAAATGTTAATCAAATACATTAATTATGGAAGATACTTAAAAAACCAATAAAGTAAAATCGTGGAAAATATATAAATTGTATCAGATCTGATAAATTCAATAACCATCATTAAATATATTCGCCTATATTAAGATTTATATTTATTGATTCAATGGAAATTCCGTTCAAATGTGTCGTTTCGATAATGAAAATATTTTTTCAATGCCTAGTATTTTCACTTTTCAATAAAAGTGTTGAATAGGAGAAAAAATATATTGGACATACCTACAACAATTAGTTTCATTTCAACAACACTTCGTCAAATTTATAGTTAAAAGATTGAAATTTTTTTCATGAAGCATTATCAATTGCCTTCTTCACATTTTCAATAATGTATTCTATGTCTTCTTTGTAATTCTCTGTACAATTGAATCTTTGTGCTATTTCCTGAAGACGTTGTATACCTTCTTTCATTCTTGTTATGTGGGTGGACATCACTTCATCGTGGTTACTTTCTAAAACAATATTGAAGTAAAAGCGGTAATGTTAACTTATTAATCATATAATATAATAGTAATTTTGAATAAAATCAGTCACTCTTCAGAGAGCAAACAGATTTCTTCCAGATTAGAGTGAAATTACATTTTAGTTCTCTAGACTTGCTTTATGTCTTAAAGGAACAAAGCTTCAGGTATTACCTTGGACCTTTTTTGATTTCAAAAGTTTTTGCTTGCTCAACAATTATTTCAGACTCTAATGAAAAAGACCCAAAACGTGCGTACATACATGTGTTTCAAAATATCCTCAACATTTGTGGTAATAAATAGATTTTAAGTTGCCTGATTCGATGACAATAAATTGAAATTTTATACTGCATATCATTGTTGAGTCAAAATTGAGTCTCCGCTCAGTAGCGTAAGATTGAACATCGGATTTAATTCAGTTGCATATTGGTCTTACGGTTTTACTATTAATGTATATTCAGCGTTTCTCCTAATGTGCATATTTGCTTTGATATCGAGAGGTATGAACAAAGAACTGCTAGGGAACAATTACGATGAAAAATTAAGCAAAAAACCGGTCCGTGCGAAAATTAATAGAAAAAGTGAAAAGCGAACGGCCTGCCAAACGTCTTTCCCAATTCACTGTCAGAATAGACTTGTAGAAAGTGATACACTATTTTGCTTAAAAACCTAAGTTTTGAAGAATACTAATCCCTGCACAAACGGCCAGCTAATACCTTGCCAAACAGTTACCTACAAAAATGGCAGGCGCCAAATTTCAAATTTTTCTCATTGATTCCAGTTTAAATATAGAAATCATCACAAATTAGATATCGAAATTTTAAAAAATACACCAGTAAAGGTACAATTAGGTATTCAATTACACAATTAATTTTTTTAAATCCATAAAAACTTTATTTTATTTTAGAATATATTTTCGGGGTGTTTTCCTATCTTCTTTAATTAGGTAAATTTAAGTATGTACGTGGATAATTTACAAACTGCTGCAACAAATTGGATAATTCTTTTTTTTGTGTTATTGTTTGGAAACTGTAGCAGATATTTTCCCGATACTTAATACCGCTAATTTTAGCGGTATTAGTAGGTTAAGTAGGTTCTAATGAGTTTCAATTCCAAAAATGATCGCTCTCTGAGCGTGAAAGTGACTGACAGAGTGAAAAATATTCGTGAAGCTACAAATAAATTAAAAAAGATATATTTCAAATTTTTACTCACTAAATGTGTTAACACTTCTTTGGTCGATATATTTTTAATTTTATATAAATTGACTATGTCGACGATTTGATTGTGAAGATCAGTAGCATTTATGTGTATACTGTATATATTTATATATTATATATATATATATATATATATATATATATATATATATATATATATATATATATATGATATGGAAGAGATTACGGCAATTATCAAGCACCTCAAAAACAACAAAGCAGCAGGAGAAGATGAAATTATTGCGGAACTCTGGAAACTGAACGATACTACTTTGACGCAAAAACCTTCATCATTTAATACAGAAATCTGGAGAACGGAACAGATACCAGTTGATTGGAAATGCGCGCTGATACATCCATTGCACAAAAAGGGAGACAAAATGGATATCAATAATCACAGGGGAATTTCCTTACTCCCGGTTACGTACGAAATACTTTCTAAAGCACTCCTAAACAGAGTAGAACAAAAAACGGATCCACTAATTGGGAAATGCCAAGCTGGATCCAGAAAATGCCGATCATGTGCTGAACAGATCTGGACTTTGAAGATGATATTACAGATGAGGAAATGTAGAAATACAGTGATCACATTCATTGTCTTCAAGAAAGCATATGATTCGGTAGAATCATATGCTTTCAAATGCATCAAAGAATTTGGAATCGATCGAAAGACCCGATATAGAACAGACACTTACAGGTACAACTTCCAAGGTAAAATTTATGGGCGAAGTATCAGATACTTTCTAATAAAAACCGGTGTGCGGCAGAGGGACGGACTTTCGCCAATCCTTTTCAATATTGTTTTAGAAAAGATCATTAGGGAATAGGAACTTCACGTAAACGGCATACAAGTGGGTATCAAAAAAGAAAATAGAATAAATGTCTCGCCTTTGCAGACGATATTGCTATCATCACAGATAACAGAACTGAAGCCATTCTCGCCGTATAAAAACTACATGAATTTGCGCAGAAAACCGGGTTACAAATTTCGTATGATAAAACCAAATACATGGAAAGAAAACCAAAAAATAAATCCTCTCTTATCATAAAACATGGTGAAATTCTGCAAGTCGGCCATTTTAAATATCTCGGGGAAGTTATACAGTCCTCAGGTTTAAACCGAATCGCCAATGAACAGAGAATTACAAAGCTCCAAAGGGCCTACAAACTAACATGAGCTCAGTATAACAAAAAGTGCATTTCGAGAGGCGCCAAATTGAGGCATTATAACACAACGATTCTTCCAGAAGCAATCTATGCATCTGAAACAAGACGGTCATTCAAGAATTATAGAAATAGAAAAACAATAACATAAAATTCTCAGAAATATTTACTGGCCAATTAATAGAAACGGTATTTGGATGAAAAAACCTCGGAATGAACTGTATCAAAAGACAAATACGATAACGGAAGAAATCAGAAAACGACGAGCAAAGTTCTATGCACATGTCTAGAGAATGAAACAGTCCAGAATACCGAAGAAACTACTCGATATAATTATGAATAGTAAATGCGGAACAGAGTGGATAAAAGAGGTCCAAAAGGATCTACAACAGATCAATAATAAATCTCGAAGATCGAACTGAATGTCGCTATAAAATCGCACATATGAAGTTTGATCAAAAGTCAAATCGTCAACCTGGAGTAAAATGGACAGATGAACGGAAGAAAGAGCATTCAGAGAGGATGAAGCGTTTTTGGGAGGCAAAAAAGATGAAGCAAAAGTCCTAATTATTGCAAATTCAAATTCAGTCGCTCTCCTCATGGGGAACAATCGTAATAATAATAATATATACATACATATTAAAAGTATACTGTAACTTTCTTTCTATAATTTTTTGACAAATTATTCAAATGAACATTATAGCAGAGCTGGCTATGTGAAACATAAATGTTAAAGAATATT
Organism: Henosepilachna vigintioctopunctata; assembly: GCA_030704895.1. Classification (NCBI taxonomy): domain Eukaryota; kingdom Metazoa; phylum Arthropoda; class Insecta; order Coleoptera; family Coccinellidae; genus Henosepilachna; species Henosepilachna vigintioctopunctata. The sequence goes on along the minus strand of JARQZJ010000100.1, from coordinate 1,460,352 downwards.
GAAATCGGTACCTACATCTATTGGAAGCGGAAGATTGGAAGAATATTGATGTCGTTGCCTTTCGTTTATTAGATGTGGCGTAAATGAAGAGTACCTTTGCAGTATGTAACAGTGAACTGTCTTACGCATCCCATAAATGTAGGCACCGATTTCAATATTCTCTAACTTTCATCTCTAAGAATAATGGAGACATCACATTGTTCAGGTTTCAAATTATTCAAAAGAACATTACAGTTCTGCTATAATGAAAGAAAGATTAAGGTAAAATAAGAATCATATTCGACAATAAATTATCGAAATAAAGTTATAGTATACTTTTAATATATTATATATATATGATGAAATACCCTTAAACATCATTAGAGAGTCCATTGATTTTATTGCTGACCCAATTTCCCACCTAATGTATCGCTCTTTTACAGAGGGTATATTTCTCGATTCGCTAAAAATAGCTATAGTCAAGCCACTTCATAAGAAGGGGAATGTAGAGGATTTGTACAATTACAGACCTATAAGTCTCTTGACATCTTTCACGAAAATCTTTGAGAGACTTCTTGCTAACAGAATGCTCAGTTTTTTCAGAAAATTTAAGGTGATTGCCAATTGCCAGCATGGATTCATACGAAATAGAGGAACCGAGACTGCAGTTTTTGAATTATTCAATGATTAAGGGCAATTCTCATTGCCCTTGATAAAGGTGAGTTTACGTTAGGTCTTTTTTTCGACCTATCCAAGGCCTTTGATCTTATAGATCATAATCTACTTCTACAGTTTCTAGAAGCATCCGGTATAAGAGATAAACAGCTGGATCTATTTTCCAGTTACCTCAGTAACCGGAAACAGAGAGTGGTTTTGTTAAAGGATGGTATAACTTATGTATCACATGATAAGTCATCACGAAGGGAGTTTCACAGGGTAGTATCCTTGGACCCCTTCTGTTTGTAATTTTCATAAATTCTCTGCCCGGTAGTTGTTGTGGTATGGGATCTAAAGCAATTATGTAGGCAGACGATACCAATTTTCTCATTAATTCTAAGAATATTAACTCCGTATTGTCCTCAGCAATGTCTGTAATAAAAGAACTTTCAAGTTGGTGTCTCCACAACAAACTGATGGTGAATTTTTCGAAAACAGAGAGTATTTTTTTTGTTCTGATAGGTCTAGACAGCTTTATCCTAAATATGTTGGTGATCCGGAAAACCAAATTCCGGTAAAGGATGATGTGAGTTTTCTGGGTATTAGTTTGATAAACATCTGAAATGGGATATACATATTTTGAAACTTATAAAGAGGCTTAACTCAGTCTCTTACACCTTTTTTATGCTTAGGGAGCAGATTGATTTACATATCCTGAAGATTATTTACTATGCTAATTATCAGTCGATCTTATCGTATGGAATACAATTTTGGGGAGGTTCTATTCATCTAGGTAGTATATTTATATCCCAGAAATGGACCTTGAGAACATTACTGCGACTCGATTATACACAGTCTTGCCGGGGTCATTTCAGAAAGCACAAGATTTTCACGGTATATGGGCTCTATATTTGCAAATTACACGTTTTCTTTCACAAGAATCAGCATTACATTGAGGAATACAAGAATACTGTTATTATTCTTATAATATATTCTTACTATGATTAAGAAATCATTATTCATTAAAATTGAATTTTAATGAATAATGATTTATAATGATTTATATATATATATATATATATATATATATATATATATATATATATATATATATATATATATATATATATATATATAGGGACATTTGAAAAATATTGGGGGGCCCAAATGGTGGTATGGCCTCGAAAAATTTAAACCGAACATGGACTGAAAAGCTGACAACACCTAACCCACAACTCATTGTGGAAAATGACGAAAGCCTTGAAAAAGGAATATAAGCAAATACCACCAGTCGTAGAAACTTTTGAAAAATATTTGTCCGATGAAGGCTTATATAAAATATAGGCTTATATGAAAAATATATGTCCGGCAAATACATGCTTCAAACTTTGAAAAAATTGAAGATATCGGATAGACTGAAACAGAAATTGACAAATGTTTACAATCCCTTACTGTATTAACAAACATAGATAAATTGAAACTCTTAACAAAACCCTCCGAACTTTCAACAATAATTAAACAACTACGGAATAATAAAGCTCCAGGATAATTAAATTATCATCAAACTACAGGAAAATCTACCTAGAAAACACCAGATCCAACTCATGTATATACTGAAAGCTACGGTAAATGCTTCAATATTGTTCTAAAAGTTGGAAACATCTGTTGTAATTCCATTACCCACACCAGATAAATATATACCTAACTAATTGCACAAATTATCAACCAATTAGTTTATTATCAGTACTTTTGTCGGTAAGGTTTGTAAGAAAATAATTAAGAAGAAAGGAGATATTTTATTAATATCTTAGTAATATATTAATATTAAGAAAATATCAGAAGACTGGATGATATCGTATTAAAATTGAATGACAATTTTCAATTTGGATTAAAAAAGGAAGAATACTATCAAACAAGTGGTATCACAGAATCAAAATCAAATACTATCACAGAATTGTGAATGGCGTCATCCTAAATTTTAGCCAGAAGAAAGACACTATAATGACACGGTTAGATATCGAAAAAGCATTCGACAGGGTCTGGTTGCATGAGTTGTTATTCGAACATTTGTATTTGAATAACATGCACATGATCGTAAATATGAATGATAACAAATCCACGGTAGGAAAAATCACGGCGGGTGTCCCTCAAGGATCTGTACTGTGGCCAAAACACAAAAATTTAACTGTTGGCTGATGACACAACAACATACGCCAACTCTCACTCTGCTCAAGCGGTAAACTATCTGATAAAATATCACATGGTAAAATGTCAGAGTATTACTATGAATAGAAAATTAGGGTTGGCAAAACAAAAACCGATCATATAATTTTCAAACGCAAATTCATTAATAACGAAATATTTACAGCTCTCTCTGAAGAAGGACACAAAATTGTACCATCACAATCGGTGAAATATTTGGAAGTAGAACAGAATAGTAGACTCAATTACAAGAAACATATAGAAAACACTATTCGAATAGCATACTGACTTATGAAAAACTTATTTCCCATTTCGGGTAAAAAGAGCGAGCCTTCTAAATAAAATAAAAGACTACTACTATACATGATAGTTATAAGACCTACCTTGATCTACACTGCTCCCATGTGGTGCAGTGTAAGTATGACTAATATCAAACAGTCCTACATATTTGTGAGTCCTACAGCAAGAAGCTAAAATAACACCCTTCCATGAATACGTTAGACAGCACAATACGCACGAATATTGACTCGTACACATTACCTTACCAACATCTGCCAATCTTTAGAGAAAGATGTTGAATATAATCATCTCAGCTTCCATTAAGAGTGTTTGAAGTGAAAATTAATTACCAAAACCAGTTTTTTCTCAAATTGTTTTCTGTATACAAAATAATAATAAAAATAATATATAAAATAATCACTAGTGAAATGTAAATATTTAATTACCTCAAATCTTAAACTTTATACGCCTATTTCAATAAGGACATAATAAGTAAGTTGAAACCAATTATATTTTTCAGTAAAACCAGCAAGTAGGAACTAGAATAGATGAATAATATAATGTCAAATGAAATATGTATTAGATTAAGCTAGTACTTAAGATAATACATATGTCAGTACACAACACACGCCATGTAAATACTTTTGTACGTAAATATAATTTTGTTGACTTGACCTATAATGCTTCCGGGCCTAATAATGCTGGTTGGTTCGATTCTCACCGTGTTCTTTTACCGTTCGGAATCGGCTTTAAACTGTGAGTACCTACAACTTTCACACAAACACAGAGTGCTTATGAAAGGAAACTAGCATTCATTAGAATGCATTGAAATGATATATACATTTTATTGAGAAATTAAAGACTACTTACTTTTTTGAATATCTTTAATTTCTTTGTGTGTCAGTGGTGGAAAAGGCTTTCTGGAAGTGAGATATAGTTTGCTGAGATCCGAATGAGACGATCTCCTGTCTAGTTCTCTAGATGACATGGGAATATCGATGATTTCCTTTTCGCATTTATCTTCATTATCATACCGGCTCTTATTCCTTTTCAATAAGTTGGGTTCATTTTCATATTTTAAATCAGAAATGGATGTTCTAGAAATAAAATTCATTTTTCTAGGTCCTTCGACATGGAAATCTACTTCTCTTGACGGTTTTTCTAGCACATGAATTTTAGTTTTGTAGGTTTTCTTCGTTTTCCTGACACTTTCGTTATAAATATAATCCGGAGACTTATCATGCCTTTCTGTCTCAGACATTTCGAAGAAATTATGCACTGAGGTTAAAAAATTTCGTATCATTTTCGAAAAAAATGCATATCAGGCTATTGACTCACCATAAAATTTATCCATTTGAATGTTTGACATAACACCCAGTTGACGTTAAATAATTTTGCCTACTCTAATTCTGACAGTAAACGAAAGCGACAGAAATATAAATATGTCTAGATATATATATATATATTTATATATATATATATATATATATATATATATATATATATATATATATATATATATATATATATATATATATATATATATATATATATATATATATATATATATATATATATATATATATTTTTGAAAGTTTTTAGCATTAACAGGCTTTTTTAATATGAAAAAGTTTATTTCTGTGGACGTTTCGTTGTTATATTACAACTTTGTAAAAAAATTTCAATTAAAAAAATAAATCAATTTCAAGAAATATATATATATATATATATATATATATATATATATATATATATATATATATATATATATATATATATATATATATATATATAGTAACCTGTGAATTCATACTCAACCGCCGCCACTGAATTTTTAATTCAGTGAACGCTCTTATGTCCGTCGCTGGATTCTTGCACTAAATTTGCCTTTATTGCACTTTATGTTTATCTTATGGTTCTTTTTTATGGATTGGTCCAGCTACGAATGACTTGCATACCTCTAAACATGGAACTACAAGTAGGTAAAACTTTTGCAAATGCTAGGAACTTTCTTCTCGATTTTTATTTTCCTGGTTTGTTGAACTGTTATTTCTTAATTAGTTCAATTGACGAAATGAGGGTATATATCAACAATACGGAATGATTAATTATTTTTTTATGTTAATATTATGTTTTTAGTACAATATAATATAATATTAATTATCATTTATTTTTATTAGTTTCCAATATTGTATTTCGTTTGACGAAAATTTGAGGTATAATTACAAATTATGCTCGTGTGACTGTATATGTTTATATTTATTCATCAATTCTCTTTCCCATCAACATATCTGCATCGTTTTGTGGTATATCTTTCTGAAAATATATTGCAATGTTGCCCTATACGCCACATGCCAAAAAACAGTCCGATTTCTATAAAAAAAAACATAGTACCAATAGAGGAAAGGGTCCTTCATACTCTATATTGTTTTTCATCAGAATTTCTTGTTCTTCGTACTGCAAAACAAATATATATCTGTATGTTATATTGCAATTGCTATATTGCACTTTTATGTAAATATTCAGTTTTTCTGGATATTCCAAATGTGACACCAACATATTACAAATAAAAGTAGCCATTCGAACATATTTTGAATCAGTATAAAAATGATTCAAACTGTTTCAGTATTTGCTTCCAGTATTGGTGTATTGACATGCCTAGCATTTTGATAACTTCAATTTACTACCAACAAGCAATTAGATTTATTAAATTAATTTTTTTGATTACTAAATTTTTTTTTTCAAACCTCTTAATATTTGAGTTATCTGGAATAGTTTGATTTTGGACAGATCCAGACCATCTTGCAACAATATTCCAAAATCTTGAAGATTTATCTGTAACTGAGATCTCAATATCGATAACATATATAATAAACTACATTTGTTATTAGATCTGTATTAAATTATCTGTATTTGTATCTGTATGTGCTTTCCTTAATATATTCTTATAACGGGTGTTTTTTTAGAGGTATAGAACTTTAAGTTGGCATTACTGTTGAAGACGGCGACCGATTTAACAGCTGAGAAGTGATTTATTCTCAGTTTGGTTTGGCAATTTATCATGAATAGACTCACGCTTGAACAACGCTTCCAAATAGTGCAATTTCATTTCGAAAATAATGGTTCTGTGCGGAATACGTATCGGGCGAATTTTGTTTACCAATGAAGCGCACTTCTGGTTGAATGGCTACGTCAACAAACAAAACTGCCGCATTTGGAGTGAAGATAATCCTCAAGTGTATGTCAAAACACCGTTACATCCAGAAAATCTTACTGTTTGGTGCGCTTTATGAGCTGGTGGAATCATTGGTCCGTACTTCTTCAAAAACGATGATGGCCAGAACGTTACAGTCAATAGTGATCGGTAGAGAGCCATGATTACTAACTTTTTCATTCCTGAATTGAACAACCATGATGTCCAGGAGATGTGGTTTCAACAAGACGGCATGAAAACATGTCACACAGCTCGTGCCACAATCGATTTATTGAAAGACACGTTTGGTGACCGCCTAATTTCACGTTTTGGACCTGTGAATTGGCCTCCAAGATCTTGTGATTCAACACCGCTAGACTCTGTGGGGCTATGTAAATTCATTGGTCTATGCGGATAAGCCACAAACGCTTGACCATTTAGAAGACAATATTCGCCGTGTTATTGCCGATATACGACCAAAATGAAAAAGTCATCGAAAATTGGACGTGCAGATTGGATTACATCCGAGCCAGCCGTGGCGGTCATATGCCGGAAATCATATTTAAAATGTAATGCCACAAGATTATCTTTCGAATAAAAAAAAATTCTTGTCAATCGAATGATCCATCGTTGTTTTATTGAAATTTAAAGTTCTATACCTCTAAAAAGAACAGCTTATATGAATACAATCTATGGTTACAATAACTCTTGGTAGATATGCTATTCAACAGAATTCTTGCTGTTTTTTAACACTTGATTAGAAAGAAGCTTGATGAACCTGGGACAGAGTGAAGCTATAGCTTCTGTTCCGGTGTAGGTGTTATGCTTTTGATGCACCCATAACATCCCCAAGTGTTATCAAAAACCTCATAGTATTATAAAACCTTTAATTAGCAAGAGTTTATTTATAGAAATCTCTGAGTGATTCCTGTCGGCAAGGATCTCGATTTGATATTCAAGTTGAACACAAATAAAATAGCATCATTTTATAATCTGATCTTGTAAAAATCCAAATTATCATAAAAATCATCTTCAAAAGGATTTTACCGAATTTTACAGTGTATATCCTCTGTTGTTCATATTGTACATATGAACAGAAAGACAAGAAGTCTTCATCGCCGTCTTTTAAATAATCGAATGAATTCATTTTTCAGTTTAAAATTCAGTACACACAATTTTTTTAAATTACATAATCTGACGAATTATTTCACAAGTTTCGATGGTTTTTCCGCCCCTAGGTTCCATCTCCAGAACATTCCGTCGTGAACTAATCACGTGAGCTCCCCCTATCGAAGAAGCGACATAGCTCTCTCGATTATTCCAGATCACAATATATCAGTATATGACTGAAGATTCCTAATAAGGATGAAACAATTGTATGATATTTCCATTCAACAAGTTCGATGATTTTTTAAGAAGGATGAAACAATTGTATGGTTTTCCATTCAACAAGTTCAATGATTTTTCGCTTATCGAGCGATTGATATTAAATATTGAGTGCGCTCCAAAAAATCATCGAACTTGTTGAATGATATATTTTTTTTTTATAATCTGATATAATTGTTTCGTCCTTATTAAGAATCATCAGTCATATTCAATCAATCAATAAATAATCCAGGACTACAAAACGCCCCCAGGTCATATATCCGAATAAGGAAACCTCAATAACAGGACCTAAGATCCTGTTGAATGATAATAGGATACAGTTGTTTCATCATTATTATGATTCATCAGTCCATATTTAATCTACCAATCAAGAATCTATGACTTTCAAGACGCTCACATATCCTATACAGAAATTAGGGGAACAGTTCTTGGTGAAAATCCACGTGAACTCCCTCTATCGGTGAAAAGACGTATAAACTCTCCCTAGCGTTCTAGATTTCGACTCGTGACAACATTATCAGTGCGAGTGCGTAAAGCTTCGTAGACATTTAATTCGAACACCACAGAAAACTGTCTGCAATGTGTAAGAATGGTCCCATGCAAAATCGATCCAGATTTTCGGAGAGCACTTAATATTCACTCTCGAAAGTGATGGGTTCGGTCTCGTTGACAACATTTGTGTAGACAGCTCCCTGAGAGTTTTATTTGAAATATTTCGATTAAGAGTCTCAGTATTTACTAGCACAAATGATTCGTGATTCTTGAAACTATATATATATATATATATATATATATATATATATATATATATATATATATATATATATATATATATATATATATATATATATATATATATATATATATATATATATATATATATTATATATATATATATATATATATATATATATATATATATATATATATATATATATATATATATATATATATATATATATATATATATATATATATATATATATATATATATATATATATATATATATATATATATATATATATATATATATATATATATATATATATATATATATATAATAGCATGCTGAATGAATGGTTTTTGGGTTGAAGAAATTTTACCCTTCAAATAACTTTAAGAAATAATATAGATAAACGTCAGATATCGAAAATTTTAAGTGAACGAAATACAAATTTTCAAAAATTTTCAAAACGCAAACATTTCAATGAAAGTAAAAGGTTTAAAACAGGTCCGAAAACATTCGAAACATCTGAGATCATTTCATAACTCAATATATTGATTTTTTTCAGAATGTTACACAATCAACATCGACAAATTCCTCAATTTTGTTAAAGTATTTTTATATAAAATTTCGTTGTTCGAAAATATTGAAAAGGATTTCTGAAGAACGACGTGAATAATAAATATTTTTCATTTCATAACATTATTATTAGATACAAAGATATTTCATACTCAAAAATATTTACAACTTTCATGCCAAATTATCTAATACGTAAATGAAATTGAAGAAACTTCAACGAAAATTGTAGTATTGTCACTTTTTTCCACCTACAAAAGGAAAAATTAATATGCTATAAATTCCACATTTTACATATTTTTCAAAAATACTTACCTTTTTTACCACCCTTTGTGGGTTGTGCAGGTTTGCTCTCAGTTTTTGCATCTCCCGCCTTAGCCGTACTACTAGCAGTGGCAGATTTTTTCTGAAATTTTTTCAAAATTTCAGATTATATGGAAAATTTCAATTGCAATCGTCAAACTTACATCTGCTGTTGGATTATTTCCCTTATTTCCTCCTTTGCCACCTTTCCCCATATTTTCACAACTCAAGTTAAAATGAAGGAAAATTGTTTATTTGAAAAGTCAAATTAAGGTGCCAGATTATTTCTATTTTGATATTTGGCAGTCAAATGACTTCTAAATATCCCTCCTAGGTCTGCTGGCTAAAAGGTGTTCAAAAAGAAATATTGTATTACGTTGCCAAGATACGCTAAATCGCAGCCTAACTTCACTTACGTAAGTAAAGTTAGGCTGTGATCTAAATCATATCATAGAATAAATTCAATGTAGTCTGTGTTGAATCAATTAGCAAATTCAAAAAAATGACTAAAGTATGGTTGTTACTGTTAATTTTATTTCTTTTTGCAAGTTAAAAAGCATTAAATTCAGTGTATTTCAAATGGTATACCTTTCAAATAATTATTGGATTTCACCCGTCGAAGTCCAAAATCGTAATTTTACTATAATGTAATTGTCGCGTTGCTCCTACCAGAAAATGATTATGAAAAGATGTTTGAAGAAAAATATACTGAATGACCTAACTGCCATAGACTTTGAAGTAAAAAAAGAAAAAAACTTTCAGTTGTTTGCACAGATTATATTCTGTGTTTGTATACTATAATAATCGGACAGCATTTGACATTTTAAGAGTTAAGTGTTTTGGGTACGATTGTGGTATCAGTATAAGCTACTTAATCAACTTTCAACTGACCCGGCGTTCGTGCATTTCTCTAGTGTATTAGTATTAGAGACAGAACCACCAACGAAATTGGCGACGATTGCTAATATCTTTCGTTAGCAATTTTATTCTTCTCAACTGAAACATATTTTCAGGATTTATAACGAACGTTCCTAATAAATCAATAGTGAATAAATCCTTATATGCTATACCCTTTATTATTATATATGCTAATACTTATTAAAAAGGTGAAAAATGTCAGATTCTGAAGGGAGCAACTTTTCCGATAATGAAAATGGATCTGATGCTGCTTCAGTAAGGTCAAGAGGTTCTAGGGGAAGTGTAAGAAGTAGATCTCCTTCTCGTTCACGAAGTAGATCTCAGTCAGTGTCCAGATCACGATCCCGAAGCAGATCTGCTAGTAAGTCTAGGTCTAGGTCTAGATCTCGTAGCAGATCAGAAGCTAGATCAGGGTAAGTAGTTGAACTTGTCTTTTAGTTTCCTAGAAGATAATCTGGTACAATAATCACTTTTAATTTTTCAGTTCAGAAGCTCGAGAAGGCTCAGGGGGAGAAGAAGTAGAAGATGAGCAAGAACCTGAGGGAGAATCATTAGACGAATATGACAGCGAAGAAGAAGACAGTGATTCAGGAAGAGGCAAAAAAAGGAAAAAGAAAGACAGATATGGTGGTTTTATTATCGATGAAGCTGAGGTATGTGAATTTTCAATAGTTTATATATAACTATTGTACTATGTTTTTTATTTAGGTTGATGATGAAGTGGAAGATGAGGACGAATGGGAGGATGGTGCTCCAGAGTTTGGTATAGTGCCTAATGAAGTAGATGAATTTGGACCTACTGCTAGAGAAATTGAAGGTCGTAGGAGAGGAACAAATTTATGGGACGTTCAAAAGGAACATGAAATTGAAGAGTATTTACGAAAGAAATATGCTGATGATAGTGCTGCTGTAAAAAGATTTGGCGATGGTGGAGAAGAAATGTCTGATGAAATTACTCAGCAAACTTTATTACCAGGAGTGAAGTGAGTATTTTTAAATTTTCAAGTAAATGATGGTCCAATGTAAATGAACTTACTTTATAGGGATCCAAACTTATGGATGGTAAAGTGCCGTATTGGTGAAGAAAAATCAACGGCGCTCTTGCTGATGAGAAAATTTTTAGCTTATCAAAATTCTAATGAACCACTGCAGATTAAGTCAGTAGTAGCTCCAGAAGGAGTTAAGGGTTATATCTATATTGAGTCTTACAAACAGCCTCATGTTAAAGCAGCTATTCAGAATGTTGGAAACCTAAGAATGGGAATCTGGAAACAACAAATGGTTCCCATAAAAGAAATGACAGATGTATTGAGGGTGGTTAAAGAGCAGACAGGTAAGAATTTACAATTTTTCAAATATCCAGTATGAAGTTATGAATTGGAAAGATCAAATTTTTGCCTTGAGTCCAATAAACATGATAAGAATTCAGAATTTAATTTTAACATGTGTGTATTGGATTATAAGTGCATAAAGTGTATAAAGCAACCAAGCACTCAATCAATGTTTTACTTCCAGGACTAAAATTAAAACAATGGGTAAGACTAAAAAGAGGTATTTACAAGGATGATATAGCACAGGTGGATTATTTTGACATGGCTCAGAATCAAGTTCATCTGAAACTTCTGCCGAGGATTGACTACACTAGACTGAGAGGTGCCCTGAGAACCAATCAATCTGTAAGTGAAAATCTTACATTAATTTTCTCTTTAATTACATTGATTACCAATTTTTATTATAAACTATCCCAGGAATCACTCAATTCTTACTTGAAGTGTTTACTAGCAATTTTTGTGAAGTTATGTTAAAACTGGCCAAACATCATAAATACATTAGAACTCAATTAGATTCATAATCAATAAGTTGATCTCTATTTTCTATTCTCTTTTATTCTCAAATATTATGAACAGTAGATATAATGGAAAATATTTCAAATGTTTGTCTGAGGATAAATCTGAAAAGTACATATAAACTTGTTAATTCTTTATGGTATGAAGTAAACTATAAAAAAACACAGATATATTTTTGACATCTAATTTGTATGCGTTAGCTTCATGTTTTTTGATGCATTCTGCAAAAATTAAAATTTTGCTATTACAGAAATATAATTATTTATTGAGGACTATTGAGGTGAACTTCCTAACTATCTCTATCAACACAGATTTAATTTACCATTAGTTTACATTCAGATAAGCTCAGCTGTTACTTCATCTTGTTCGTTGAAATATATGATTTATGCTCTATATAACTACTGACTTGATATTAAGCCTAAAATTTGAATTCATATATTGCAGTTGAACAATATATATATATATATATATATATATATATATATATATATATATATATATATATATATATATATATATATATTTATATATATATATAATTTGAAAAGGATTTTACAGGTATTAAGATAAAAGATAAGAAACTTACGGTATGAACCTGAAATCTTTGTGACAGCCATTTACATATGTTTCAAGGCTTATTGGCTATCGTCATTGAACTACGCCGTTCTGACGATATATATATATATATATATATATATATATATATATATATATATATATATATATATATATATATATATATATATCTATATATATATATATATATATATATATATATATATATATATAATATATATATATTGCCATGTTTAACCAAATAATCCTCATTAACCTGGTATCATTTCTTTTTATTTCATTTTGATGAAATGAATCTATATTACAATATTCATAAATCTAGGACTCAGATGCCGAGAAACGGAAAAAGAAGCGCCACCCCGCGGCGAAACCCTTCGATCCAGAAGCCATAAGAGCTATAGGCGGAGAAGTCACTTCCGATGGTGATTTTTTGATATTTGAAGGTAACAGATACTCTCGTAAAGGCTTCCTATATAAAACCTTTTCCTTGAGTGCGGTTATTATTGATGGGGTCAAGCCGACACTGAGCGAATTGGAAAGATTTGAAGAACAACCTGAGGGTATCGATTTAGAGTTACCTGCAGAGAAGGAAGATAAGGGTGTCACTCACTCATTCAGTGCTGGGGATAACGTCGAAGTCGTGGAAGGCGAATTAATAAACTTACAGGTTAGTCTAAACATTAGAATAAATGATTATATACTCACAGGTTGATTATTAAATAAAGTTGAAGCTACTAAGATTTTCATGTTATTGAAAAAGATTTTCTGTAACGATAAATATAATTATCTAGTTGATTTAGGATACATGTCAAAATTCCTTGTCAATTTATTAATGAATTTTTATTTAATGAACACATTAAGAATTTCAAAAATATTTTGTAAAATTATAAATATGTACCTTATCATATATGAGTAGACAATATATGAAATATTTTTGAAATTGTTAAAAATGCGTTTAATTTATTAATAAATATATATTTAATGATATATAACATAAGTATCATATAACAAGTACCAATAAATAAATTTCCAAGCATTAGATTTAGATTTAATATGTATTTATTGTTTTTATGGGTTCAATTACTTGCAACTCATAACAATTTAAATTATTTTGAATTAATTAATAATGAATTTCATACGTTTTTTAAAACTTAAAAAAAATTTCTGGTCTCATGAAACATAGGAAGTATTGGTGTACCAAATCCCATACTTCAGATTTAAGGAATATGCAGCAAATGATATTCATAATAGCCAGAAAAAAGACAGATAATTTCTGTAAAAATCCTGTAATTTTATTTGTTTTCTGGCTGTATTGACGTTGTTTTTATAATGAAATAACTCTTTTTGTCATAAGAGTTTTTCTAAGATATAAACGAAAAACTAAATTCCACAAACATTATTCAATAATTGAACATTGACTAGACATATGTTTCAGGCTACTAATATATTATCAAGAAATGCAAGAACTCAAGTTGTAATTCTATAAAATTCTAAATGTGATGACATTTTTACCAGAATTTAGCCAAGTTTTTAATTATTTCAAGCATTTAACAAGGTTTCAATGTTCATTAATTCACAGGAATTAGTATAGCAATATGTAATTTTTTTATAATGCAAATTTGAACATCTCTTTAGGTTGAACCCACTCTCAAGGGCAAAAATTACTTGCTTAATTTCTCTGCAAATATATGCTTTTTGATAATTTACTAATAAGCTACCACATATAATTCCTTAGCTCAATATTCATTCCAGGGCGACACCAATAAATTGTGAATATTCAATTGTGAATATTCATTTTTTTCCTTTTCTGATGAAGAGTCCTTTCAATTTTGCAAAGTTTTCCATTTTTTGCCATATATGAACAATACATTCTCAACTTTCATGATTCCTCTTTCAATATTTGTACATGAGACTTCTCGATTTCCATGTTTTCTTCCATTTCTTAAATCACAGTTAAGTGCACATCTCTTTAGGTTGAACCCACTCTCAAGGGCAAAAATTACTTGCTTAATTTCTCTGCAAATATATGCTTTTTGATAATTTACTAATAAGCTACCACATATAATTCCTTAGCTCAATATTCATTCCAGGGCGACACCAATAAATTGTGAATATTCAATTGTGAATATTCATTTTTTTTCTTTTCTGATGAAGAGTCCTTTCAATTTTGCAAAGTTTTCCATTTTTTGCCATATATGAACAATACATTCTCAACTTTCATGATTCCTCTTTCAATATTTGTACATGAGACTTCTCGATTTCCATGTTTTCTTCCATTTCTTAAATCACAGTTAAGTTTTTTAAATTCGATGGACGATGAATCTACTCTGTGATAGTTCATATTTAAATGAGAGGTAATAATAAAAACTTGTCTAAAAATCACTGACTGAACAATTCTTTATTCGACTAGTTTCGCCTTTTACAGCATTATCAAGAATGTTCTTGATAATGCTGTAAAAGGCGAAACTAGTCGAATAAAGAATTGTTCAGTCAGTGATTTTTAGACAAGTTTTTATTATTACCTCTCAGTTAAGTTTTTTATAGATTTTCGTGTGTTTTCACATACCAAATGCATTTCATTCATTTGGTTGTTTTTCTCTATTCATTCCATATGATAGATATTGCGTCTTTAGCAATATGCATTATATGAATTATTATTTTAATTATATGGAATGCATTATTTTGGTTTGCTGAACGGCTGACAACGTTTCTACTTTAATGAAAATATGAGGATGTACATCATGCCTCGTTGATCGTACAAAAAAAACTGACGACTGTATAGGGTCCGTTTTATTTGTACGTTTATCATTTTTTTTGCTTGTAATATTGAAATTTTTAGGGTAAAATTATAAGTATCGATGGATCTATGATATCCATAATGCCTAAACACGAAGAGCTCAACGACACTTTAGTTTTCCAAGCTTCTGAACTGAAGAAATATTTCAAAATGGGAGATCATGTTAAAGTTTTGTCAGGTAATATATATGTTCATATGTTTCTATTAATGAAAAGCAAAATTACTTAATCAGAAAAAAATTTTCCTATATGCTATCTATGTTTTCTCCATTTTAGGCCGTTACGAAGGCGATACAGGTTTGGTGGTTAGAGTTGAAAACAATAGAGTCGTCCTGATTTCTGATCTTACAATGCATGAAATGGAAGTTTTGCCAAAAGATTTACAATTGTGTACAGATATGGCCAGTGGTGTGGATTCCTTGGGTAAATTTGAATGGGGAGATTTGGTCAATTTAGATTCAGAAACAGTGGGTGTTATCGTGCGACTAGAAAGAGAGAACTTCCATGTTCTAAACATGCATGGTACGTAATTTAATGAAACTTTATATATAATATTCCTTTATTCAACAGTTTTTCAACAAAAGTGCATCAATAATGAAAGTGAATTACGTCCAAATTCAATTTGCAAAGATTCTTTACATGTTTCGAAATATTCAACTAGATTATACGGTTCACAATTGAGTATAAATTCACATATACTTTTCTTGAAGAGCTCATGTTTTCTGATTTGATTCAAATATTTAGGCAATGCGTTCAACAATCAAATGGTCATATAATGCAGTCCTGTTTCTGTGCGTGTATAAGTATGTCGCGGATGGAAGAAAGTATGAATTTGTGTTGTATTATTCTTGTTTCTACAGTTTTAATAGTAGGAATACTTTTATATGTATATATATATATATATATATATATATATATTTTCTTTTCATTGTTTAATTGGGATGCAGTCCAGGACAGGAAAATAACTTACCTCTTCAGTATTTTCCAAGCTTTCGAAAATGTTGATTTTCTTCTTCAGGGCTAAAATTGTACAATATTAACAGTTTATATAACAAAGCACATTTGTTTCTTGAATTTTAAAAATAAGTATTCCTAAATGCAGTGGGTTCGAATATTATTTCATTTTACGTGTAGTTAGTGGTTTAAGGAAGCAACGACAATGACTGTATTTCTCAATTCACCTTTACAAGTGGATTATTTCCATTCTTCCTCTTCAATCACTAAAAACCGCATCAAAATCCGTTGCGTAGTTTTAAAGATTTAAGCATACATAGGTATATAGGGGCAGAGAAAGCGACTTATGCGAGTTTTATATGTTATGCTCGTGATATTGTGGTCCATATACATTTATATTCCTATCCTTATACATTTGATAAACACACATTATAAGCCATTTTTTATGAAGTTTTCTGTGTAATTTGTGGCTACTTAAATACGTTTCAATTATGGAATAAATTTTTCAGGCAAAGTGGTGGAATGTAGACCAGGATCTTTGCAAAAACGACGTCTGAATCGATTTACGGCTGCCCTTGACTCCTATCGTAATAACTTGCACCGTAAAGACATGGTCAAGGTTATTGATGGACCCCATTCAGGTTTCTCAGGCGAGATAAAACATCTGTACAGAAACTTCGCCTTTTTGTATTCGAGAGAGTTCTTACAGAATGGAGGAATATTTGTATGTAAGACCAAACATCTCCATTTGGCGGGAGGCAACAAAGCGGTCGCCAGTGCAGATATTACCACTGGTATGGAATTCATGTCTCCTAGACGAAGTTCACCGATGCACCCTTCTAGCGGCATAGGGACTGGTGGAGGAGGCGGTGTAGGGGGTAAGATTTGGATCAGAAATATCCGAATTAACTGATCCTAATTTGATTTTCCGATGGTTTAAGGTTTTGCAACTCCCAGAGCCGGTGGCGCGGGTCGAGGTAGAGTAACTAGAGACAGAGACATAATTGGAACGACAATTAAAATAACAAGAGGACCATATAAGGGTAACATTGGTATCGTCAAAGATGCCACGCAATCAACTGCTAGGATAGAATTACATACATCCTGTCAGACAATTTCAGTAGACAGGAATAACATAGCTGATGTTGGTGAGTACATGAACTTAAATTATAACTTGTATAACATTTACATTATCATTATAACTTTTTTGAACTTATCAATCTCATTTCTCAATCTCATGTTTTGCTATTTCCAATATTATTTTGTTTAAGATTGTTGAAAAGCGTGAATGCTTTTTAACGTAATAGAAGTAGGAAATTACAAGTGAATTTTTTTTTCAGGTACTCCTAGCCGTGACGGCAGTATCTCCAGTTATGGTAGAACTCCCGCATACTCTGGAAGTCAAACACCACTATACAGAGACACTGGCAACAAGACACCTATGCACGACTCAGGCTCACGAACTCCTCTGCACAGCTATGGCAGCATGACGCCTATTCACGACGGTTCACGAACCCCGAACGCCCATTCCGAATGGGATGCGTCATTGCCTAACACTTATCCATCGCCGGGTTACAATCCTAGTACTCCTGGCTACCAGATGAACGGACCGTTCACACCACAGACGCCAGGAACCTTGTATGATAGTAATTACAGTCCTGGATATCAGAGTAAGTACTCAAAAAAAAAAAATCATTACTTCATTAGCATTTGTTTATTAAATATGTAGGAACTAAAATTTTTAAAAATAATGATCATTTATATCACTGGGAATGAATTAAAAAACAATAGATAAATTTTTTGTTTTTTCCTATTATTTATCAAACTGTTCTTTCACATCAGTGTTCTAAAGTATTATGCAATAATCCACTAAATAATAATTTTTCTTATTTATAAAAGAAAATTTTTTTATAATATATCTTTCTTACAATATATCTAAGATGTATAATAGTGTTGACGTTTACTTGATGTAAATCCATTATAATTGAATATAAACTTGAATTCAAACACTTGAACTTGTGATTTACACTTTATTGACTACATAGCATGACGCGTTTCGTCGTTACAAACGACTTCTTCAGATGCTTACAGAATAATAACATTGTGAAAAACACAGGTATAAATATCAGGGAATTTTGGGATTCTATGGTTTTGGTTTAACCTAAGATATTCCATTCTGAAAATAATTTCTATTTCTATTGAGCAAATGTGCTTTGGGGCGTGATCTGGAGCGATTAGGCATGACCATTCTTACACATTACAGACAGATTTATGAAATGTCCACGAAGCCTCACGTACTCGCAATAATGTTGTCATCAGTAGGAATCTAGAACGCTAGGGAGAGTTTATACGCTCTCTTTTTTTATAATAATAATAATAATAATAATAATAATAATAATAATAAACTTTATTTCAAATAAAGTAGACATAGGATTACGTTACATCATACATACATCCACTTGAAATGAAATTGTGTCATAGTCTATTTCCATCACTTATTACCATACGATAAAAATTCTTCTACGGTATATGGCTCAACTTTTAACAGCAATTTATATATTTCTTTCTTGAATAGTTTTAGGTTTGTTGTTTCTCTTGTCAGATTTATAATTTTATTGTAGTATTTTATACACCTATACTGTGGTCCTCTTTCTGTTAGTGACAGCCTATGTATTGGATATTTTAATTCCATTGTTCTCGTATTGTATGTCGTGGAGGTTTTAGTTTCAAAATAATTTCTATTTTTAAGACAAATAGCAAGCATTCTTGAATGTGTACTGCTGTAGCTGTAAGTAGTCCATTTTTTCGAAATACTCCTCTGCATGATTCTTTGCATGTCATTTTCCAGATTGTGCGGATGGCTCTCTTCTGCATCTTGAGTACTTGCTCAATATTACTAACACTTCCGTAGAACATAATGCCATATCTTATTTTTGATTCAAACGTAGCCTGGTAGATTATTTTCACAGATGATGAGTCTAAATAATTTCGTAGAACACCCAGTGAATAGCAAATTGATCCCAGTTTGGTACACAAGTTTTTTATATGTTCATTCCAATTCAAGTTTTCATCTATTGTTAGACCCAGAAATTTCCCTGAGGTCTGAAGATCAAGTTTGTTGTCATCAAGCTGGATGTGGGGCGGTGTTTCAAAGCCAGCATGTGTTGTTTTTATTACTATCGCACATGTTTTCTCTATATTTAAACATAATTTATTAGATTGGAACCATTCAGTTGCCTGTTGTAGAGTATTCTGTACCAAATTTACTATCTGAGGGAAGGTGTCTGCATTTAATGAGAAACTTGTATCATCGGCATAGTTGACCATAGATGTGTTTGGACTGGGTTGAATTACATTTGCTAAGTCATTGATGAAAATAATAAAAATAATTGGCCCCAGAATGCTTCCTTGTGGCACCCCAAATTGTATGAATGCTTCCTCAGATAAAGTTCTAGTGCCGTTGTTATCAATGATTACCTGTTGTTTACGATTTGACAGATAGGATTCAAACCACTTTTTCTCCGCCTCTCTTATCCCATAGCACTCTAGTTTATTCAGTATAAAGTTGTGAAATAGAGTATCAAAGGCTTTTGATAAGTCTAGCAGTAAGGCAATTACAACTTTGGAATCCTCTAATGCATTTATTACATCAGTAATGAATTCAAATGTCGCAGTGTATGTTGATTTTCCTTTCACATATCCATGTTGTGTGGGGGTTAAAATTTCTTCTTGTATGAGGAAATTCACGAGTTGTTCGCATATTACCAGCTCTAATATTTTTGAAAATGTTGGAAGTAGACTAATTGGTCTATAACTTTCAGGTTGATCCTCCTTCCCTTTTTTGTATATTGGTTTTATCAGTGCATGCTTGAGTATGTCTGGAAATTTACCATATTTTATAGAGTTATTTATGAGATAAGTTAACGGAGAAACTATCTGATTTATACAGGATTTTACTGTCTTCATTGGAATGTCATCGATTCCAGAACTGCTTTTGTTTTTTAATTTTGCAATTATCTTTGAAGTTTCATCTTCTTTTATCAAGTGGAATTTGAATCCATTATTATGTCTAATAATTGCATGTTGAAATGGAATATTTGGGTTCTGTTTTATTTTTCTTTAGCTGTTGTTGCAAAATGGTGATTGAAACTATTTGCTATCTCTACTGGATTTCCAGGGATTTCTTTGGTATTATTAGGACTGTTTATAATTTTTGCCACAGTTTGCCAGAGTGTTTTCATTTTATTGTCAGATTGGAGAATTTGCTGCCTATATATATCCCCCTTCTCATCCCTAAGCATTTTATCATATTCTTTTTTGACTTCTTTATATAACTCCATAAACATTGGATTAAAGGTTTTACAGGTGTGAAGTATGTCAAGTCTGGTTTTGCACTTTGATAATTTTTCATTTCTTGACTTCTGGTTTTTTTTTCCACTTATTTTTGTTTTGCGTAATGGACAAGCATAATTTAACTCTGTTTTGAATATATTTGTGAATTTTTCCCACTGTTGATTTATTTCTTCTTCTGGAATTTCATATACAGAATTCCACTCCTGAAGTTTCAATCTTTTTACTAAATCTTCAGTGTTGTTGGATGTTATGTATCTTTTATATTGATATTCATGTGTTTGTTGTATTTGTTCCTGAATTGTTAATAGCTGTGCAGTATCATGATCTGACATGGTTGTTCTTATTGTTTTTGATTTGAAGTTAGATTGATTTATCAAAATGTTGTCTATACATGACTTACTAGACAATGTTGATCTTGTTGGTACATCTATAGTGACTTTCACTCCATATGAGTTCAATAGTTCAATAAAGCAGATTGTACTTTTGTGTGATTTATCAAGAAAGTTGATATTGAAATCACCAGCAATTATTACTGTTTTGTTGGTCAAGCATACTATCTGAAGAATTTCCTCAAATTTTTCAATAAATTCTCTTGTTTGTCCTGGGGTTGTATACACGGATAGAATTGTGATACTTCTGGAACCTACCCTAACATCTACCGAAGCAATTTCTATGACTTTTTCAATTGAATGTTTGATGAGGTCTTTTCTTTCTTGATATTTTATTCCTTGTTTTATATATATGGCACTTCCACCATGCTTATATTGACAACGACAGAAAGCACTGGCTAGATAAAAGCCTTCGATGTTATGGTTTCGAAGCTGTTCTTCTTTCCTCCAATGTTCCGTCAAACAGATTATTCCCAGATCATCCATACTTTGTGCTATTTCTTGCAAGTGTTCAGTGGCACCACTTATTGACTGTACGTTTTGGTGAAGAATGGATACATTTTTACATTGAATATTGTGATGTAAAATATTCAAGTTTGATATTTGGAGTTTATTCGTTGGGGAAAATTTGCACCTTTGTTTAAGAATTCTTTATGTTTTGTGAAGTCAAACCTTCTAACTCCAACCCCTTCTGGCCAGAATGAAGGTTCATACATGATGTCTTTTTTATTTATTGGCGCTGTGACCAGAAATCTCTTACTGAAGCGTGGCTCACCATCTAGTTCTTTGACTTCAATATCACAGGTTGAAAAATCTTGCTGTTTTTTTATGTAGTCTCGAATCATTTCCTCGGACACGTGTTTATTTATGCGATATATATAAAGCCATACTTTTCTTTCAATTCCAGAAAAACTAGTAATTTTCTCCACATCACTAACTTTCGCTGTACCAAGGTATTTTGTGGGTCTACTTCTTCGTTTGTTTCGTCGACTTATCACCTTTTGGAAGTCATTCGAGTTTTCTTGAAGATTCGTTATTTCATTATGTTTCAGTTCCTCAGATGTTTGTTTATTTTGGAATTGAATGTCATGAGTGACATTACTTTTGACAAGTTCTGTGGTTTGTATTGGAAATTCTTTAACGACATGCGCATAGTTAGGCGCATTTGCCGGATAAGTAGGAATTTCAATTTCAGTCTTCGACGTTAGATTTTTGCTGATAACAGATCTTGGAATCGCTTTTTTTCAGGAATGTTTACATTATTTTTTGTATGATCTTTTAACCTATCTAGTAATAATGAATTGTTCATACTTAGAATTTTGTTCTTGTCCTTTATTTCTTCCACTAGCATTTTGAGGTATTTCACTTCAAGTTTTAGCTGATTAATTTCTTCATTTTGAATTTCTGGGATGAAGTCCATTTCGGAGTTTATCACTGCGGTGCAGCACTCAACGACAGATTCACCAACAATTTTTATGTTTTTGTTCCTTTTCATACAACTATCGTGAAAAATTGAATAGCAGTTTTTACAAACGAATATTCTAGTTGATTTAGAACAACACTTAAACATTTTAGTACTTCTATTTTCACTTTTATTCGAGAAATCGTCATTATCTCGATCGGACACATCCGTATCAGTCGCAGCCATTATGACAATTTATACTAACTTTTTTACATTCTTATATAGAAACGATAGAAGGAGCTCACGAGAATTTTCACAATGTGTTGTTCCCCTCTAAGCTTACCAATAAGTAATTTCAATTATATATTAAATCACATTACCCTAAGCTGGCAGCGAAACATCAAATTAAATTCTCAAAAAAATGTTATGTGATATTAATTTCAGGTGGAATGTCTACACCAAGTCCTTCAACAGGATATAGACAGTCTCCAGCTAGTAATAACCCTTACAATACACCAAGTTCTGGTTATAGCCCTAATAGTCCAGGATTGCCTTATAACCCGCAAACTCCAGGGGCTGGATTAGACGTCTTACCTATGACAGACTGGCACACTGTCGACATAGAGGTAAAATATAATTTTTTTTCTTGAAGCAAACAGGAAGCAGAATGATAAATCTAATAGCTTTATTCAATCAATCATTGCTTAATGTTCACACAAAAATCAATTTAGACTTTTTTTTGCTGACAAAGTCGAGATTTTAACTTCCAGGCACATAAATTCACATAAAAACCGTCATCTATAATTGCCGTTTTTCTTATCATATAGGAGGTTTTAATTTTTTCGAAAAGTATTTATTTATTCATCAAATGTCCATTTTGTCCCCTTCAAAGTAATCCCTATCAGATATAATGCACTTATGTCAGCACTTCTTCCGATTCTCGAAGCACTTCCGAAATGCGCTTTCCGGTATGAACATGAGCTCGTTCTTCGATTCAGATTTTATTTCATCAATTGTGGCTTTCCTTCCATTGCTCTCTTCAGTTTTAAGAATAGGAAAAAGTCGCAGGGAGCCAAATCTGGTGAATACGGTATTTAAGGCATGATTACTGTGTTGTTTTTGGCCAAATAACGATCAAGCATTGATGTGTGAGCTGGTGCATTATAGTGATGCAGAATCCATGGTTTGTTTTTCCACAACTCTGATCGTTTGAGCCATATTTTTTCACGCAATCGTTGCACAGCTTACTTGTAGTATTCTTTATTAACCGTACGACTTGCTGGAAAGAACTCATGGTGCACCATTCCGTTGTAATTGAAGAAAATAGTGAGCAAAACCTTCACATTTGATCGTACTTGGCTTTGCTTTTTTCGGTCTCGGCTCTTCTGGCCGCTTCCATTGGGATGATTGAGGCTGGGTTTCGACGTCATAACCATATACCCACGTTTCGTCGCCAGTTATGACTCTTTTGGGCAAATCTGGATCGTCGTTGGCGTCATTCAACAACTCCTAATAGGTGCGATACTAATGCGATGTTGGTTTGTCTCAAAATTTAGCAACTTCGGAACAAACTTCACTGCCATACGTTTCATGCCCAAAACATCCGAAAAAATTGCATGGCATAAGCCGATTCATATGCCAACATCCTCTGCAACTTCCCTAATGGTCATTCGACAATTTTCCAAAATCATTTTCTTCACTGTTTCGATGTTTTCTTGTCTCGCTTGTTGACGTGGTTGCAACTCCAGGACGTTAATCGTCATCATTATCTCGGCCTTCTGTAAAGCGCTTGTACCACTTATAAACACTTTTTTGAGACAAAGTAGACTCGCCGAATGACACTGCCATCATTCTGACTGCGCTGAGGACTTTATTTCAATTTTAACGAAAAATTTAATACATATTCTCTGTTCAAATTTATAATTAATGAGGCCTGGTTCTCAAACTTAGAAAAAGAAAGAATGGTTTTTTCATCGTAAACCTATAGGTTTAGCTATATATATATATATATATATATATATATATATATATATATATATATATATAATAGATAGGTAACTACCTATATATATATATATATATATATATATATATATATATATATATATATATATATATATATATATATATATATATATATATATATATATATATATATATATATATATATATCTATATATATATATATATATATATATATATATATATATATATATATATATATATATATATATATATATATATATATATATATATATATATATATATATATAAAATGATTATATATATATATATATATATATATATATATATATATATATATATATATATATATGTAGCTATAGGTTACAAAAAGAATACGTCGATATCTTAAATAGCAAACGTATGAATGTGTGTGTGTGTGTGGCAAAAAATTATTTATTTTTGAAACAGATAATAAAAATAATCATTTTATGTTATATATTTTTGAAGAGTATTTATTTTTCCACTTTACATTTCGATTATTCATTTCATCGACAGGTCCGAATTAGAGATAGCCACGATGATCCTGGTCTCGTAGGACAAACTGGCGTAATCAGAAGTATCTCGGGAGCGATGTGTTCAGTATTTCTTCCAGAAGAAGATCGAGTAGTGAATATTATGTCGGATCATCTGGATCCCATCTGTCCACAACGCGGTGACGCTTTCAAGGTAAGGATTTCAGAATAATTTCAGATTAACATAATTTATCACTGCCTAAAAAATCCTCTGAAATGAACCCTTCGGAACTAATCCTTTCTGTCTGAAAAATTTGGATCTCAGGTAATTCCGACAGATTAACTCATTCCAGCTGGATATGCCACAACAAAAAAGATCATTTTGGAAAATAAAGGATACACGTGTTAATAATTTCAATTGACCGCTCGCATAACCCTTGTTGAAACAGATGTCGTATGACCTAACATTTTTTGCGTCTTGTAGCCAATATTTTTATTGTCCTAAAGAGGCTCAGTAGCTGAAGGGTATAGTGACCCGATAGGTTTTCAGCTTACTTATGCTGGTAGGTTCCATCAACCACAGCACAGAGTGCTTCTTGAAAGAATAACTAGTATTTGGAATGTTTTGAAATGAAAAAGACTTATTTTTGATGGTTCTAAAAAAACTGAAATTTTGATTTGAATAAGTATGAATTTCTATTCTATTGTTTTTTTTCCAAATCAAATCAGTTTTTTGGCGCCACTTATGCATATGTATTTGTACAGGTCAATAAAAAAATAATGGAAACGATTAGATTTAAAATAAATAAATAACACATACTACAAACAATAAAAAGAAATCACATATCTTGTTTTAGTCTTTCTGCTATTCAAAGCTATGAAAGCTAAAATTTCTTAAATCATATACAACATTATTTACGAGATAAGTTTTCATTTTGTCCCTAAAACACGTAAATGATAGGGACCTAAAGGTTGAAGGTAATTTATTATAAAACTCTAATGCATAAAAATTATGAGCACTCTTCGATCTCCCGAGCCTATGGAAATATGCATGAATATTATCTTTATTTCTTGTATCATGTCATCGGAAAAAAGTATATTTTTATTTACATTTTCTATTTTACAACAATCTCTATATTTCAATCCATCAATAGTCCCGGCGGATGAACCCCATGACATAATAGTGTATTTAATATGTGAATGAAACAGAGAGACATAAACCGTTCTTGTTGCGTTACTATTGTTGATAACAACAAAAATAAGTTCCTGAATAATTTTGTTGCCAGAAGATCCATGTGGCCCGTCTAGACAAGTTTCGAATCAAGAACAACACCCAAAAACTTGATTTCTTTTACGATTACACTTAAAATAAAATAGGTCTTAAAATAAAAGCAACTGTTTCCGTTTTACTCAGATTTGGAGGGTACATAATAGAAGTGAACCAAGTCCACTTTAGCTACTTTTGAGTTACAGAAGATTAAAGTTAAAGCTTCATAACAAAATTACCTGTTAACATTTTTTAAAAATTTATAATCAATTTAAAAACAAACTCCTCTGCTCTGCTTATTTCGGCGTCAGACACAATGACTGTAGTCTCATCAGCAAATAAAATTGTTTTGCTCCAGGGTGTGGTCAAATAATTAGGGAAATCATTTATATAAATTAGAAACAGCAATGGGTCCATAATGGAGCCTTGTGGCACACCAATAGTAATAGTCTTGTCCACTGATTATCCTTGAAAACCGACTGAAAACGTTTGTTTAAATAAGAAGTTATAAGGCACATCGCCTCATCACCAGATCTGTACCTCCTAAGCTTCGCAATAAGAGCTGAATGAGTGACTCAATCGAACGCCTTTGTACGATCTAGAACCAAGGCATAAGAATAATGGCCACGCTCAAAGCATTCAATGGCAAATTTATAAATCCAATTATTGCGTCAGAAGTGCTCCTATATTTCATAAATACAAATTGATTTGTATTAAAAAGGTTATTCATTTCAAAATATTCTCTTATCTGTATACTAATGGCATTCTCCACGACTTTAGCAAATATCGGTATTAAAGATGTAGGTCCATAATTTGCGGCATTTTCTGCATCGCCCTTTTTAAACAATGAAATAGTTTTGGAGATCTTCAAACAGTCACGAAAAACTGAATCGGTTAGACATCTGTTTATTGGTCAAGTGAGGGATAGAATTATACTACTAATATTCATTTTCAGTACAATTACCGAGAGATCATAATACTCTTTAGATTTGCCGTTTTTCAAGCGGTCGCCTATTTCACGAACCTGCCCAAATGATAACTCTTTAAAGTTAAAGTTCAAGTGGCCAGGTATATGCCTCATGAAAAAATCGTGTTCATTACTCTTTAGAGCATACGCAATTTTATAAGGTTTGGAAATGAAATATTCATTGAAATCATTAGCTGTTAACAATGATTCAGTATTTGAATCTAATATTTTCATGTTAATTTACAATCCTCCACATGACATTGGACCTGTTAGTAGAATTTTATATAGTAAATTCATTAAATTTAATTTTAGCATTATTTATTTCGCGAAGATATTGAAGTTTCAAACTATTTCTCGAATCCTTAGGTAACCTGTATTGCACCTCTCATACAAATCTGTCACTAGCATAAGGTGTTCACTAGCCCGCATTCGTCTCAAATCATTTGTGAACCAAAGTTTTTTGATTTTTTATCACTTTTTCGTTTCTTTAAAAGTAATGCTATTTCGTATGCCTCCACAAAATTTTGATGGAATGAATGTATTTACGACAGTGTTCGTATAAAGCCTATATTCTCTAGCGAATCCAAAGTCAAGTTCCCCCAAAATAGAGTGAAAACTATTAAAGCCCTTTTCAGTCAGAGGTCGATACAATGAAAATTTATTACAATTGTTTTTCCTGATAAGACATACCGATCAACTGAGCTCTGTGATCCCATAACGCACATTGTAAAACCCTGCTTATATAGCTACTATCCAGCAAATTTAAAAATATATAGCTCCCTAGTAAGAACAAAATACGTCCCTCAAAAACAAAAGACTTGAAAAGATCACAGTGTTCCAGAATTTTTTTCATCCTTCCTTTCATTATCAAAAACATCAAAATGTACATTAAAATCACCACATATTAAAACTTTTTCATTAAGACCTGAATTTCCGAGCAAAAATCTCCAAAATTTTCATCTGGAGATCGGTAAACACATAGTATCGAAATATCAAATCAATTTAGCTTAATAGCTGTGACCTCACAATGATATTCAACAGAAAAGGAATTCACAGCATGAAGTAGTAAAGTATATGAGTGTGAACTCACTATCACTAGTCAAAATTGCCACACTAGATTGATTCATATTAGATCGACAAAACACAGAGGGTGTATTCCAACGTTTAATTTCATTTTCACGTTCATGATTAGTGGTAAAATCTCTGTATTGTGGATTAATGTCAACACTGTTTTCATTTATCCATGTGATCTGTATCAAGGGGGAAATCAATGATTCACTCAGACCATTCCCTTTTTTTTAATTCAGGGACCTACAGTCTAACGCCATTTCCGAACGGCCATTGGGCTTGTAATCAATGTACATTACCCAGCATATATCATTATTTAAACTACTTAAATCATAGAGAAACACAAACACCCATGCCTTCATCGGGACAAGAACCCGAAACCTACCGCACCATAGTCGGGTGTTCTGCCGACTAAGCTACGGAGATCGACATCAATACCTTTATTTATACTGATTGACTCGTTGTGGGATCGTTTTTCTGTTATATATTCATTCAATATTTTACCTGTTTGATCAGCACCACATTTGGTAGCCGTATGTTTGCACCCATCTTTTTAATTGATTTATAATTGAATGATATTGGTCTATCAAATTTCAAATCTACATTGTTTTTTGGGAATTCATGCACATTAGCTGACGTTTATACTGAAGTTAGTTGAAATTTCAACATGTTAATAATTAAAATTTTATCATTAATAATTTGGATTTTATCGTTTATTATATCTTTTTCCTTCAATAGCTTCTCTAAATATCCTACCTTTAATTTAAGAAAATCATATGGATTGTTTTATGTTTGTCTTTCATTTGAAATAATACTTTTTGCTTCATCAACACTACAGCATATTACTGTTGAACCAATATCACTTATTTGAACATTGTTTCTTTCACAGCACCTTTTGTCCTCCGAAAAGCCACATGTAACCCTTCACTATATTCGATAATGTTGATAATTGTTGCAAAATTTACAAATATTTGTACCAGCACTCTGCGTATCAACCTCACTCGTCGCCATCATACGATTAATTTTTTAATGTTAATTTTTCTATTTATAATGAATATTGTTATAATCAGTTTAGAAATTTTTTATTGATATGAAAAGGAAATATAATCTGAACTGACGGTATATCATATCTTTTAGGTTATCATTGGAGAAGAAAGAGAGGCTACTGGTGAACTGTTATCTATTGATCAGCATGAAGGAGTCGTAAAACTCGCAGACGATATCAAGTTAATGCCTTTGCAGAACCTTTGCAAAATGAGAATTCTTAATCATGATTAATGGAATTGTTATGTTTATTATAAAGTTATTTATCGATTTTTGCATATATATATATATATATATATATATATATATATATATATATATATATATATATATATATATATATATATTCAATGAGTAACAAATATTTAGCGTTTTACGAAAGAAATTAATAGTTAAAACAATAAAATTGTACTATGTTTGAATTTTTGTTTAAAATTTATTATTCCTTTATCATCAGGTGGTACATAAATAAATCTAACCTCAAAAGACAATAAGATAATTTCTACAGGTTCAATAAAATATTCTATCATTATTTCAAGCTTATAAATATAAAATAGAAAAATTTTACATATATAGCGATAAGTGCTAAATATCGAAAATCTTAAGTACATTAACACAGCTATCAAAAATTTCAACTCACTCAGAAAAGGTAAAATGTATAATAACAAATATCTTGTTTTCAGTCAAACTGTTTGATATTTTTTTCTAAAATGTGGCCATGATGATTCAAATGATATAAATGAAATCCTAAGAATTTCATAGCTAAATAATTCAAACCATTTTATTAATTTTAAAATATAAGACTGTAATCTATTGAAATATATTATTAACCTACGATTTCATATAATTCTTTCTAAAAATAGAGTTTGAAAGTCAATTCAGGTTGTTTTTACAAGATGTAAAATTTTGGTCAACAATCTAATATTGAAATGATTTTATATCTACATTAGAAAAAGTAACTAGCAAAAGCAAGTAATAATACAACAGCGTTAACTTTGTTAAATATAGCAGAATTTGCTACACATTCTGCTGGTTTTGTTCCCTGGATATATTGACAGAGAGCTTTAACAAAGTTTTCATTGGCTAACTTGGAATCTTCTTCCTTTTGTTGCATATTGAATACTATTGTTGGTACAGATTTTAGTTTGGGATTCAATTTGTTCGTTTCATCACCAAGGGCGGCCAACAAGTTATCAGCTGAAAACATTAGAATTAATTAAACTATTCAATTTTAAACAATTTTGTTCAATAAAAATATATGGGTAATTTACTATTGTTGA
Source organism: Henosepilachna vigintioctopunctata (assembly GCA_030704895.1). Taxonomy (NCBI): domain Eukaryota; kingdom Metazoa; phylum Arthropoda; class Insecta; order Coleoptera; family Coccinellidae; genus Henosepilachna; species Henosepilachna vigintioctopunctata. Next base: position 1,429,714 of record JARQZJ010000100.1, on the reverse strand, counting down.
AAATACGGAGTTAAAGGTATTTTCTATACTAATAATGAGTATAATAATTTTGTAATTCTACAACAATATTGAGAATTTTCATCAAATCATTAATAATCATTATACATCTATTTAATGTATAATATTTTAGGCCACCTTATAGTGCTGCATATTCATACAAATAACATTTCCCTCTATTCACTAAAACGTGATAGAGATATTTAAAAACATGCGAGTTACAGAGATATTAAAAATATTAAACTTTTTCATAGTATCTTTTTTAAAATATTACTCTTATTACTTCAAGATTTTCAGTACTTACTTCATCTTGCTTGGAATTTAATGTTTTGAACAGGATAAAACAATTCTTATTTTGCTTAGATGAAGGGGAACAATGTTGACAATTGAAAAGAATAGGTATATTCATATATACTTCTGTTGTTTTTACATTAAATACATTATGGCATCAAGGTTCAACAAATAGATTTCCAAACGAATAGCCTATCACACAATTGGCTCTTATAAACGATAGACTCAATTGAGAATGTGCTATTAACACATAGAGTTCTTTCTATAAGAAAAGGCCGTACCAAAGTTGTAATTTGAACTGATGCTTCAATTATTGATGATGATCCCATAATTGGACAATTCAAGGACACATCACGTGTCTTATTTTCTTACATGCTAAAGTAGAAGAATATAAAGCACAGAGAGGAAAAATGAACTATATAGACGCTATATGCGGACAAGAGACATAGCCGCTCACATTCTGCAATTAATATTTATAAATATCTTCTCCGATTTATTATGAACGAAAAGAACAGAGTAAATATTAAATGAATAAAATGTTTCAAGAAAAAAATTGTATTCCTCTTCATTTTTTTTAAATAATACAAAAATTTTTCAGCTGTAGGTAGCACGTTTATGGAGTTACTGACAGAAATTGAATTGTGTAATTTCATAATATATCAAAATGATTCTCAGTAAATTTAGTTTAACTTCATTTATACTGCGCGTTGAAGAGTTACGTAAAGCACGTGATGTTTCTCTAGAGAATTTATTTGTTTCCGCGTGGATTTATTCGAAGGGCAGGTTTTAACTTGGTTTAGACTTGTGCAAACTTTAGTAGCTACGTTCAAGAGTTAGTAGTTCGTTTGAAGGAAGATTTTCTATAACGAAGCACTTTGGCAGAACATTCAAAATCGAACTCACGATCCTAGTGAACCATATGTTATTTTTGTCTCTGCTATGGTAGATCTATTTGCTACTGTCCGAACAGTCAACCGAACAAAAAATTGCTAGTAATAAGATCAGATTAACTTCCGTTTTTCATCCTCGCTTAGTATTGTCGCCAATTAATATGTTAAATGGCGTTAATTAGCATTTTCGCCAATTAATGACGTTAAAATGGCATTAAAACATTATAGGATTCGCGCTTCTAGGTACAAACCAACTTCAAGGAAGTCGGATTTTTTAGAACCTGATTTGGCTTGTTTGGGACATTCTATGACGTCCCCCACTTGCATCACAGCCCTGAAGGATGATTCGGGAACACTTTGCTGGAATTGCTGAACTCGAGGGCATCGTTAGGCTAGTTGCCTAACATTTTCTGCTATAAGTGTGAGCAGAAGGATGTCACTCGTCGTACTTGTCCCAGGTGTCAGCATATATCCCCAAAACACGTAGCTTCTGTCCTCGGGTGGCGAAAACATCGGGCAGTACAAATCCTTTTCAGTAAGATTTTCATATAGAGAATGGAACGAATGACTGCGTAAGATCAAAATTTTTTCTTCTGAAAGTATTTCGCATCTTTTTGCTCATTTACCTAACAACAATCGAAATTATTTAAATGTCCATATCGATCATTTTCCCCTCAAGGCTTTAATTGACCCAGGTGCGAATATTCCATTTTTGGTAAGGCAGGATTGTGTTTCGTGGAAAAGTGGTTCTATCAGTTTTATTTGGAATTAAATATTTCAGAACTAATGTCGAAGGGGCCCATTTTAAAATCTTAATGGATCACCATTCTCTTTGGGATTTGAAATTTTTGCAGCATTTTTAATGTTGTTCCAGATGCTCTGTCTCGTAGCATTGACTTAATTGGTGTAACTGAGTTAGAACCTGGTATTTCCAACATTTTGGTATACCAAAATGCAAGAAAATGTTCGTAACAGTCCGTTTGAATATCCTGGTTTTCAAGTTAGGGGTAACTGTGTATATAAGCATATTCGTCACAATTTTGAAGTTGACTCTAACCTAGGAAAGCGGAAATTGGTGATAACAACTACTAATCGTCTAGAAATTTTGCAGGAAAATCACGAATTTTCTACTTCCGGACATTTCGGAATCGCGAAAACGTTGGCTAGGATTGCAGAGCACTATTTTTGTGCTAAGGAGAAACAATCGGTGCGGAAATATGCAGTTTCAATTGTGATGTTTGTAAAACAAATAAAACCTCTAATCAGTCTCGCTTACGACAGATGGATGATTATAAAACTATAAATTTTGTTTTTCACTTGATGGATCCGCTTGCGAAATCCAAACAAGGTTATAAACATCTGTTAGTTGTGTGTCATTGGTTCACCAAATTTACCTTCGTTCATCCCCTGGGGGAATCCAATGCTAAGAGAGTCATAACGTTCTTGGAAAATAATGTTTTTCTATGTCTACCACACCTCAAATAATTTTAAAATATAATGCCACTATGCTTGTCTCCAACCAATGAAGGACTTCTCAAGATCTTGATTCATGTTCTCTAAATAACACCTTGGTTTAATGCGAAACGCCACCCTTAGGCTCATCCCACGGAAAGGACCTATTCTACTATTTTAGTGGCGATTTGTTGTTATACTCTTATTCATAACCACCACAAATGTTCGGATGAGAATATTTATAAAATAGTCCACGCTATTAACACCGCCAAGTATAAGGTTACTGGAGTATCTCCAGCGTTCTTAATGTTTGTACGTTCACTTCCGTCCACTGATGATTTTTATGGCTCAATCAGTGGAAATTCCAGAACCTCGAAATGTCACTTCTAGATTAAAATGTAAGAATGATATAGAGAATTTGCCTCTATTATATAAGGATATGCGACAACGCCTGTATAAAGCTCATTTGCGGAATAAACGTTACTATGATCGGGGTAAATGAAACGTGAAATTTTTTGTAGAAGATAAGGTCTGGAAATTAAATTTTCCTCTTTCCAGCGCCGTTAATGATTTCCCTACAAAATTGTGTAACACTTACGTTTCGTGCCTGCTGAATTTATTTCCCATTTAGTTTATAATTTGGTTGATATGGAGGACCGAGATTTGGGAAATTGGCATATACGACATTTCGAATTACAGTGATTCTGAACCAGACGAGGACTGGACCCTGGTGTTCATGGAGGTTGAAAGGACATATGCTTGGGAAAATTCCGGAAAGAAAAACTTTCCGGAATTTTTGTGATTTATTCTTGTAGAAATATCCATCCTGGTCAAAGAGCGTCTTAACCTATTTCTAACACTTTTTACCTAGTTATATTCCCTACTTTGTCTTTGAAAAGGAATAAATTTAATAGTTGTGGTTTGACTTTCTGCTTACTATATAGGATGACCCTTGTAATTTTCCAATTTGACTTTCCCTTATTTTGCCGTTTTTATTTTGACTTCAATGTTATTGTAGATTTGCTGAAAAATTTGGTCTTTCAATCATTCTTCAAATTGGGACAACTTGTAAAAATTACGGTCTACATTTTCTTGCTAATGACTTTAGTATTTAGGGCATTCCTATTTCAGGTTTAATTGTAGTGCATATTCATGAAGTTTAGCTCTGAATTTGTGAGTAACTTCTGTGGAGGTACTGCAAGGGTCTCGGTTATGGATATTAGAGCAGTTATCTTTTTTTATATATTATTCAGTTTCGGGGATACAATATATTGTGCAACTGCAACTCTCGATTTTTGTTATTACTTTTGAATTTTTCAGTATCTTGAATCTCTTAATTATATTGTTGACTATATTTTTTTTGCTAAAATTTGTATATTGTTAGCATCTTTTGTGTGGTCTCTTTATACTCTGCTATCTGAAGAGATGCGTAAGATACCATTTTTCCAGAAATGTTGAAGTCTCTATATCTTTTGCCAAAATGTGTTGACATGTTTATCTTTCCTCATTTTCACAAGGTCATCAAAAGTTTATAGGATATCTTTTTTGTGTGCAGCAATCTGTTACGGCATAGGAGAAGTGAATGTTTCTCTTTGCTCACAAAAGATATATGTGTTTAACAATATAGAGACCAATTACCTATTTCGACATTTTTTACCTATTTTGGGTTCTACTAACCCCCAGATGGGTTGGTGAAACTCGCCTTTTGTTTAGTTGGTCCTTCAGACGCCACTTTTTTAGCTTTTGTTTATTTTATTTCAAACATTTTGTTCTTTTCTCACTGATATTGTTTAAGATTCATGTCCTGATTCAACGAAGGAATTTCTTTTTGTAGAATTTGGAATATTGAAGTTCCGCTTTTGGGTGAAAAACGGCCCATTTTGTTGTTGCTGTGGGTGTTAGTGCTGGCTGCGTAGTCGGTGGGTTTGTATCAGTATCGAATCGGCATTGTTTTCTCTTGGGTAGAAAGCAGTTCTGTAGGTTTCCCGCCTTTCCTCTTCCTGGCACGGTTCGATATTTGTTTTCAAACTCGTCGATTATTGTGGTTCGTATCTGCGCGTGGCACCCGCTGTGGCGGCAAATGATCTGCCTGTGCGTGTATGAGGGCTATAATCACCTTGTGCGGAGGCTGGAACCCGAAACAGAAGGCCTATAGTAACTGATGCGAAAGTGGGTTAACTCAAGTTGTTCCAAAGCTGCACTGGTGGATGAAAGGTTCTGACTATGGGGGGTGATCTTCCTTTCGGCTTGGAAGTTGAGTACTGTCCTCCTTGCCACAGTGCGATGGGTACCTACTCTAAACGACTATTCCCTACCGTTACGTCAGGGTGCTTTCATCTGTCGTGTGGTTCCAGAAACACACTACAGATCGGTCCAGAAGGATGTGACGAAGTCAGTAGTTGTGGTTAACTAGTGTGAATGAATTGAATTATGGTAGGTAGATTGAATCATTTAGGACGAACAGCGAAAGTTTCTTCTCCTAAATATTTCATTTTGATAACTGTCTAACTCTCATGAGTAGACCATTTTGCCATATCTCTGAATTGTATAACTTAATTGATACTTCATCTATTTTGGTTTATTTATTTGGTTATTTAAATTTCATTTTAGTTTCTATTTCAATCAACCTAGTTTTATATAAGGTAGTTGTAGTTTCATTATGTGTCTTTCGGTTTTGCTGAAAATTTTCGAACTAGATTTAACGATGGAGTTTTTTATACTGTCATTATTTGGTTTCTGCCTGCTTCTCTACGTTTCTCACTTCTCGAACCTGGGGTCTATCAGTTTTTTGAGCTTTTGCAAACAATTAATACAAACGTGCATCAAAGAACGGATATCTTGGTTGCGGATTAACCCTGTATTCGTACTCTAATACGTATTATATCTACTTGCTGGCTATGCGCAAGACGATATCAGAACAACTCGTTCGTTAAGATGTGTACCTGATTCGAGGATTGATACCATTGGAAGAATTTACCTCGCCGTTTATGGGTATTGAATAAAAAAATTTGAAAAAATATCGTCGTGAAATATTTGGGTTTTGGTAAGTTATTTCTAAAACTATTCAATCGCTTTTCACATTTATTCGATTTTAATATTATTACTAGGTATTCTGCTACTTTGAGTCTTTTAATCATTTCTTTGTCGATCTGTTTCGTTTTATCTATATGATTCAACACCATTGTAATTTTGTTTTAGTTCTTAACTTTTCAGTTTCATTTTCAAATTAATCGTAATGCTTATTCTGTTCCATTCGCTTAACTAGTAGTTTTGATTGCATTTACAAATTTAAAATATCTTCATCAGGGTTATTTTACACACCAATAATTCTTTTGTTAGCATGTGTTTCATCTTCACTCGTCGCAGGTTTGGAAAAATATTTCTGTATTGAAGATACCTTATTAGTAGAGTTATTTAGTTTTGTATTTTCATAAGGTTCCAATATTTTAAAGTCACAAAAATCAAAATTATGGCCTTTTTTTAATATCGACCACTACACATCGGTTTTTTCATTGATCGATATCTTATATGCTTTACTAAGGGATGCTTTGGTCACTATGATGTTTTTTCCACATAACATTACTACATATTTTACTAGGAAGTCATAAATAACTTTACTATCACACAACATAGATACGTGTTTTGCCTCTTAATTGATCTAAATTTTAATTTTCTAAAATGTTATACCTATATGTTTGATTTGTTTTTTGACCTCTAATATTTAAAATGGGCGAACGGAAAATTCAAATGTACACAAATACATAATTTTTTTCATGGGCAATTTGTCAGAGCAAGTTATTATCATTTTCAAGGTTATATTTAACAACATAAAATTGTTGAATAAAACGTTGTGAAGAAATTTTATTTATTCGCCAAATTAAAAGACAACTACATACTATATTGTATAATAATGGTAGACGTACTATTATTATATATTACTTACATATTATAATAATAAACCTACTATTGTATAATAGTAATATTCTTTATTAACTTTGTTGTGAGATATGTAGTAGCTGTTATGTGTTTTAGACATCACACTGCCTGATGCAATGCTTATTTTTTTTTATTATTCAGTGGACCTACAGTTTAACGCCGGTTCCGAACGGCCATTGGGCTTGTAATCGATGTACATTACCCAGCATATTTCATTATTTAAACTACTTAAATCATAGACAAACACCCATGCCTTCAGCGGGACTCGAACCCGAGTTCTAACGACTATGCTACGGAGACCGGCTGATGCAATGCTTAGTACAGCATAGAAACAATTGTTGAACGGGAAAAAACTGATGTGCAATGATCCAGAACAATACCAAAACAAAGGCCATAATTTTCATTTTTGTAGACCTAAAATATTGGAACATTAGAACAATTATTTAGCAATTCATTCCTTGAAATGTGGTACATCAATAAAAAAAAAGTATCAATATCAATCTTAAAACAGATACTGTTATAAGGTAGTCCAGTACGAAATGTTGTAGATTCCACCGGATAGCTCTTAAATTTTGGGAGACGTATATAAATTCACCTGATTTATGCACAATATAGACAGTGAAAATAGATGATTATATTTAAAATGTCTATTCAAATATTTTGATTCAAGATCACAAATAAATTTGGATGAAATATCTCTCTTATCTTGAATCCTGTTCTTCTCTGTTTGCTCAGAGTGCCTCTAAGATGGAATCCAAATCTTCAAAGTGACTTGAAATTGGGTGGAACTTGAATCTCTAATTCAACTCCAGAAGATATGCTGAAGCCTCAACTCCAGGGGATATTGTAAAACCCTAATTTGAAACTCCCGTTTCAATTCCAGGAGATATAGCGCTTACAACGCACTCAAAATTGATGAAGATAAAAGATATTACATTTAACAATCAGAAAAATTTATCGGTAGGAATACTGGCTCAGAATCCAATATCGGAATGAATCTATAACTGGAATATCATGCGTACTTACAAAAGTGCATTTTGAACTATAATTATTTCATGCGATGCGGTGTTAACATTTATCTCTTCAACCAGTGTAAAGTATTTTGAAACGTTCATTGAAAACGTTCATTTGAAATATTCATTGCAATATTATGAAATTGATTTAAATTATTGTGAGAATTGAGCTTAAGTTGTATTGCCACACCATTTCTGGGTTGACTAAACTCACTGTCAAAAATTTGTTTGTTTTGTGGACCAGGTATTTCAACGTGTTTAGCATTGTATACAATGTTGACTATATATCAATGGTGTCCAAGCTGCCTTATATGTATCGTCTTTTCGGTGATACTTTGTGTTTTCTAGGTTTAGAAAATCTTAGTTATGTTGAAAATTCTGACATTTTGCCTGTTTTGTGAAACTTGATTCAGCATTCTCTTGGAGAAGTCAATAAAGTATTAGACTAAATATTGCGAAACGAAAAGCGAATATTCAATTGTTATACAGACTTACATGATATTTTTTATGAGGTAAAAACTTATGGTTAACTCAAGTTAACTTATTTATCATGAAGTTATGGTATGTGGAGCGAATTTGAATTTAAATTCTGTGACATTTATTTGTATAACTATACCTTCATCACTTCCTTGACATTTCTTAATTTCCTCTAAATCGGCACTCTTAACTTCACTATTTTTTTCACATGCTTCAATGGGATACTCAGTGTCGTTTTTATTCCTAACAACTCTGTCCATAAGGCAGTTGATGAAAGCAACGGTGATTTTGTTGTAGCCCATTTCTGGTGAACTGTTTCCGTTATCGATATGTTTTAGTGCACAAGCCTGAAGTTTATTTCCTCTACACTCACCTTCTCCATGGTGGCATTCGAATGTTATTTGATTATCTGCACGTTTTGTCTAAAAAAAATAAATAAAAGTGTTTTAAAAGTTTAAAAAATTGATTTTATTTCGAATTTTATGAAGGCGAGTGTGGCAGATCAAATTATGACTGCCTTTCAGTATTTATTTAAAGAATGCCTTCAAATTAATTATTTAGTAATACAAAAGATGCCATCAATAAATACCTCTTATAAATTCAGTAACTGAAGTATGTCGCTTATGTTTGCAAAAAACAATAGTTTATCTTTGATTTCAGTTGTGAGGCAAAAGTACTCATGTATTATTGACTTCAATTCTTAAAGTAATTTTTTCGAGAAATTGCCGTATCAACCTTTTTTTGTATGAAATTTCCTCATACTTCACCAGACAAGTTTTTACAGTAAGAAGATACTTTGATATTTTTTGCAATATTGCACAATATACATTATATGTGTTTTCTAAAAATAATTTCATGATCTACCAGTCTTTTAGGTAGAGCTCCTTTGCCTCCTTTGTTCTTCGAGCATAGTATCATAAATGGCGTTGTTATGCTTTGTCATTGTTAAATTTGCTATAAGGCAGTGTACTACGTTTAACTATTGTTAACTACACTGCTGCGTCTCTTAAATTAATATGAGAAGCCACTTATTTGGGTTGAAAATAGTCAAATGATCATAAGCTGCACGTTTTTTGAGTCACCTTTTTTTGTTTTAGTAGATGTTGACGCGTTGGTGTTTGGAACTCGACACACAACACAAAGCTAAGTAGTCATTTATTCTCCGTTTCCCCTTATTCTTGAGATTCAGTCGTATATCGTTTTGAAAATATAACTTAACTTGCAATTGAAAATGGCTCAAGTAGGTATAATTATATTCATTGAAAAGGCAAGAAACGAATATAAAATGAATCTAACAAAATTCTTTTTTTTAACCCGGAACAGAATCAAAATAAAATTACAGAACTTAAATTGCGCTACAATGTCAAAAGTCTATTAGACAAATTAGAGAGTGTTCTTTCAATTATAGAGGAGATAGAGTGTGAAACATCGAATGATTTCTATGAATTTGAAATTGCTTATTATGAGACAATAAGCCGAGCTCATGACTTAATTTCGAACAGTGGTAAGCAATCAGATGCGATTCATTTAAAGAATAATAATCAACATTACATTGGCCGACCGATTTGTTGACAATAAGAGTCGAATTCCAACCATCAAAGCGTCAACATCTACTAAAAACTAAGAAAGGTAATTCAAAATACCTGCAGCTTACTTATCATTTAATTATCTTCAACCCAAATAAGGTATATATATATATATATATATATATATATATATATATATATATATATATATATATATATATATATATATATATATATATTAATCAAGAGAATGTTATAGTAGAGCTAGATATGTGAACGAAATGTGATGAACACTAGAACATTTAGAAATCGAAATCGATGCCACACCTGATGGAAGTGCGAGACATGTATGTTTCGTTTTGCAAGGAACTCGTCAGTCGCACCACGTCCATCGAAGTGAGGCAACGATTTCAACCCCCAAGCATCTTCTTGTAACTCCAAGTGGAAGATCGTAGAGTTATGAATACTCCACAATTCCATCTATAGGAATCAGTAGAAAACACCTCTCAGATTATAGACACATCAAGCATCGAAATTTCACACATCTTCTATACCCGTAGGTATCTACTAAATTGCAATGTCTATTTGACAAATATCATCGAACGATGTTTTCAAATGTCAATAGGTTGCGTTAGTAGTACGCTCGCGTTTATTCCCGTATTTCAGGGGCCTATTAGGCGATATTTTTATATATAATTATTTTGCCAGTATATATATATATATATATATATATATATATATATTTAAATATAAATATATATATATATATATATATATATATATATATATATATATATATATATATATATATATATATATATATATATATATATATATATATATTACCTATAGGATATATATATATATGTATTACCTATAGGAAATGTTACCGTATTATTTAAGAATTAATAAGTATTAGTTGGGTACTAGGCAAAAACTTGGGCAATAAATCACAAACTAAGTGTCATCACATCTATATTACGATTCAAATGCCAATCTTCATCAGGATGCTGGAAAATTTAAAACATTTCACATTTTATCCTGCACCCCGAACATTAAATTTGTTTACTATTATCCTGTCACTAATAAAAATTGTTTTAGTGTTATTAAGGATTCCATTCCAAATGAATGCAAATCGGACAAGTGTATTGTGTTCATACTGTGTGTACTGCATCCGGGGAGATGTGCCTTAGCTGAACGTGCGTCATCTCAGTTTCATGACTTCAATTTCAGTGATGTCAAGATAATGAAAACCATCTCTAATATGATAAACGCTTGTTCTTGGAGATGTGTTATATTAATGAGACAAATAACAGTATTAACAGGAAGACAGATACAGGTCTTAGTAAGATTTACACCTATTTGCTGTCTATGGACAAAGGCTGAAGATTCTTGTACCCTGATTGTTTTCTGTGCTTTTCATATATTTATGTTCCGTCTGATCTCTAACCTATAAATGAAATTCGTGAATTTTTATTTTAGACATATATAGATAGTCAGCTCTTCAGTATTTCGCACTTACGATAATTTATATACATATATTTTTCATCTTGATGGTGGTTATTGCACTAATTTGTAATCTATTTCTCGCTTAAAGTCATAGTTATGTACAATCTTAGATGAAAAATGAATTCTCATATAATTCATTTAAATTTTCCAGCATCCTGTGAAGATTCGCATTTGAATCGAAATATAGATGTGATGACACTTAGTTTGTGATTTATTGCCCAAGTTTTTGCCTAGTACCCAACTAATACTTATTAATTCTTATATATATATATATATATATATATATATATATATATATATATATATATATATATATATATATATTATATCACGTTAACAATAGTTAAACGTAGTACACTGCCTTATACTTTGTTATTAAGGCCTTACTAACCTTATGGCAAATTTAACAGTTATGAAGTGTTAGTTTTTAAATTTCTAACTCTTTTTTCAAAGTAAACTATAGAAACGCATAGCTGCAGGGTTTACTCAGCTCTATTTATGCGAATGATATTAAAAACAGACGAAACGATGATGGTAGTGCTCGCACCGTGTATTCAATGAACCACACGCAATGGATTTATACTAGGGGCAGTCGGGGCTAGTGCACAGGGCGGCAAATTTTCTAGGGCGGCAAAATTTGGAAAGTGAGAAATAATTATATACAATATATAAAAAATTGGGGCGGAATTTTCTTCAGTGTCCCAGGGCAGCACAAATTTAAATCCGCCCCTGACCACAGGCGATGTGAAGACGTCCCTAAATTGTATAGATACGAATGAACAGATATTTTTTTGTACTTAATAAAATTTTTATCAATCACAAATCAAATGAGAAGTGATAATATATAATAAAATTTTTATCAATCACAAATCAAATGAGAGGTGATAATATATACTTGTTTAAAAATCACTAACTGAACATCTCTTTATTCGACTAGTTTCGCCTTTTACGTGATTATCAAGAAATTGATAATTCCGTGAAAATACCTCTCATGATAATGCCGTAAAAAGGCGAAACTTGTCGAATAAAGAATGGTTCAGTTAGTGAGTTTTAGACAAGTATATCTTATTGCCTCTCATTTAAATATGAACTATCATAGAGTTGATTCATCGTCCATTGAATTTAATCACTCAATAAATTCGCACGATTTTTCTCACATTGTATATAAAGTTCAATTTTTCTTGTTGTTATTGTATACATTAAAAATATGTTTTCCGTCCACAACTGCCAACTCGAAGATATATACCAATTTTTGTTATATTTTAGAAAACTCTAGAACATTCACTCGATTGTGACAGCAGAAGCTTAAACTCTATATATGATATATCTAGTATACTATAATTATATTATACACTAATATATTTAGTGTATAAGTTTATCTTCTGTTTAGTTTTTTTAAGTTTTTCAATGCAAAATTTGAATGTTTTTTTCCATTTATATTTCATTAGCTGGAAGATTTGATAAATAAATATATGTTCAGCGTTTTTTTTTCCGTGGATGGGATAACAACGCGAAATAGGGCATATTTTTATTTATATTTAGCCATTATATATAAATATGTACATAATACACAAATATACTAGATATATTTTTATTAATAATGAATTTTCAGCTAATGTCGCCTGAAGATAGATTCGTTAATTTTCCAGCGAAAATTGTAGCAGTTTCCAGACATCCACCGAAAAATATTGAGTTTAAATTGAAAATTGTGGTCATGAAAACGATTGCCTAGTCCAGTTTTGTTCGATAATTTGAAACATGGTGTTAAACACTTGTCTGCATTAAAAAAAAGACTAGTCATTTTTTTTACAAACATTACATTTTCCCAATAATGAATTTTCATTAAATTGAATTGTGAAAAGAATAGAAATAGGTTTCTGAATAATGTGGAGTTTGGAGTTTTTAAAATAAAAACAATGATTTTCGATAGGTAAATTTTAAAAAATGTAAATTTTCAATTAATAAACTCATAGTGCAGCCAATCTTTATATAAAAATTATTGCAAACTATAGAAGTACTAAATAAATACTACACGTAAGGTATGAAATATTGTTCGCGTGATCAGGACGTAACAAATTAATGTTAACCAAAATGAACGAAAATCTAGTTATTTTTGCACGCACAGAAAATATTTTATAATATTTATTAGTCATCTATACGTGATTCTGAATTGAAATAACATGTTCTAAATTTTTTACTGTGGATAATTTCCTGTACGGGATCCAATGTGCGAAAATCTATATGTGAAATAAGTGTTACGTCAAAAAATTATCATACTTCATTATTTCAACACTTTTAATGTATGAAGTGGACATGTTTCATTTGCACTATTATCACTTGTTAAATTAAATTAAACAAATGACTGTTACTGCCTGTCATATTGCTTATCACGGATTTTTCCACCAGTATTGGTTAAATGGAAGTGTTTCTGTTGGATATTTGACACCGCAGAATTTCATTTTGCGGAAATGGAATTATTGTTTAGTCAGACAATAAAATGCATGGCGCAAAGCAGAGTGAATAAATTTGAGTCATACTAAATAGGGTTCATGAAATTTACCGGCCCATTGACTCCAACATGAATTTTCCGAGAGAAAATAATGATATTAATGCGGATGATATAAATTGAATTACAATAATCAACGTATAATATTTCAAATTCGTCTTCTCCAGTGGATGATTTCACTACATATGAATTCTGCAATTTATATATATATTTATTATAACATTTATTATCTTTGGGTCAATTTTAAAAAGAAAAATTTATTTGATCTTCGTCCTAGACATCCTAAATTCTGAGATAAACTTTTTGAAAATGAGTGTTTTTCTAATTATAAGTGTAATACTAGATATTTCAACAAAATTCGGTAAAGATGTAGATACATTTTCAATTCAATGAAATTCAAAAATATTAAAAACAATTTCTTCTAATTATTCATCCATTTTTGAGCACAAATCGTGTATTTTATTGAAAACAATCAGATGAAAAATTTTGTTCAGAAATGAATGGTAATTTCAAAAAATTTTCAATTTTTACAACAAATTTTTGATTTTAAAATAAAAAATTATTTATCAAATAATTTTTCATTTTATAAATTTACAGGAACGCTACTGGTGGAATTCACAAAGATTCACGTAAAAATGTCTCTTGAAGCACACTGTTTTCATATCATAATTCATTGAAATATCTAGACTAATATTGCAGATATGATATATAATAATAATAGGAGATATATTTCCTCAAAAATATTCAATACAAAGTGTGCAACAACAGTAAAGAAATAAAAAAAGAAGAAAATATCAACTAACAATAACCATAAATTCAATGGACGATGAATCAACTCTGTGATAGTTCATATTTAAATGAGAGGTAATAATAAATACTTGTCTAAAAATCACTGATTGAACAATTCATTATTCGACTAGTTTCTCCTTTTACGGCATTTTTAAGAATAGATAATGCCTTATATTGTTCATTCAGTGATTTTTAGACTATCATGGACAAATTATGTGGCAGGATTTACTATCATTTAAAAGTGTAATACGGGTACCCAAGTACCTGTACTATGTCGGATTTTCCATTGTCAATAAAATTGAATACAATTTTCTGAAATGGAAAGTTATATCTGAAACAAAACTTGGAAATTGTATAAGTTTTTCGAATATGAAATAATGTGAAAAAAAATTGTACACATTGTAATTGAGGCACTTCAGAAATTTGAATAACAGAAGAGGTTTTGGTTTATAAGGTTTATGTAACCGTTTAAGTTAAAAGTGCTTAAGATACGTTATTGATCAAACAATTGAAATATTTGATGCATCTTTTAAAATTACGTCTAACATTGGAATTGGTTCCTATTTGGTGGAAATCAATTATAATAATATAAGATTATTCAAACAGTTGAATTTGATCTTACTTATCTTATATTATTATTATTTATCAAGTAATTCATTTCTTCAGTTGCCTTCCTAGACCCTTTATAAATTCAGTTGCATTCAATAAAGACAGGATAAGTGAAACCGCTCATATTTTCAGTTATAAAAATGTAAGTATCGAATATACATTATATAATATTTATTATTAACTGCCAAAATATAATATTAATTGAAAAATTATTAACTTCGTCAACTTACTGTTGATTTTCCATAGGGCACCAGAGTCAAATTAACATGCTGCGAAATATTTACTTTCTGCAAAGTAGGGTACAATTGCTTCGTGAAGAACTTGATAGAATCCGGACAGAGAGCTTCATAATACACGGCAACGTTGACCTGAAAAAAAATTAATTAATACACTTGGCTAAAAAATAATGTGGTGGTTTCAAATGTAATGGTGCTAATTAGTAGCTTTCTTTTGAGGTCGTTGAATAAACAAAGCGAATAGATTATAATTTCAGTGTAAATGAAATATAAATGTGGTATAAGAAAGCTGTGTAATGTGTACCAGTATTTTCGTCTACCGTTGGTCTACATCGTGTGGCATATGCATTTGAAAAATGCATTCCATTCAAAATGTTTTTGTAGATTTATAAAAGAGTTACAAACTGAACAAAATCTATTTCATGCGAGTTTTAATTAACATTTCAATTCAATTTATAAAGCATACTCATTTCGCCACGAGTCGGCGCCACTGCATATGAGTTTTATGCAGTGGCTCTGACTCCATGGAGCCTGAGGGGGCCCAAGCTTCCTCAAAAATTTGTTTGGGTGGGCTCAGCCCCCTCAATTATTTGATAATTATTAGTTATATTATGCTTCGTAAAATCTAGTCTGCGACCTCTTTGTCCTACTGCATGAACAATGCGAGTTTCCAGTATCTTACGAATATTGGAAAACTCCGAAGATCTCTTACAGCTTTCCGAAACATTTCTTGCAGAGGACAAAACAGAGGCAGACTACAAATGTGAGGGCTATCTTGAGCCATTTTTACAATTCGAGACTTATTTCTTTTTACGTCTTTGTTGTCAATGAACCCAGTAGGAGGATGTCAATGCAAAAATTCAATGCCTTCATCTAAATATTGCTGATCTATAGAAAATTGTTGAGGGCTTGAATTGTATCTGCAATGAAAGGCGTGATAGTTATGTCATTTTGGGAACTGTATTTACAAGAAAAATCTTCACAAGCTGATTATCCTTCGATTGTTCAGAAGCGATCTATACCAAAAGACTGCGAAATCAACCAAGTCAGGATACCGCACACTTGTCAATCCTCATAGGAATACTACAAAGCTATTCACATTGAAGTTTGTGAAACGGTGCAATCTTCAATTGATGAGCTGTTTGCATCAACTGGACTTACACAAGTCATTGCAGTTGAGTGCTCGTTTTTAGTGAATCTAGGTGAAACAACTTTCAAGAAACCAAGTGAGGGTTTCGAAAATTACTTAGACATTGAAAGACTGGATTTACACTTACATAGTTTTTTGTATTAAATTTATTAACATTGACGCATTAAATTTGGGATATTGTTTTTAAAACATTCAGCAATACATTCATTTAAAACATTAAAACCCTAAGCCTCATTCAGAGCAAGCTTAAATTAGATATTTCGCTTATAAATCGAAATGCACTGTGGACAGAAATAATTTCAATCCTTTAATAATAGCTTAAGTTTTTTCAACAATATTTCATTCTTTTCAGATTTTCATATATTCACTGTTCTGTAAGAGTATATAATCATATTAATGACTGTAAATTAAATTAACTTTTCACAAAAATACAGTTCGTGTTTGTGTTTTGTTTCGTTTCTCAAAGCAAGAAGTATGTCAGGCTTTTAGAGTTTTCTGGAGAAAACTCATAAACTTATCGAGAGTCGAGTTTTCGGGGTTCTAATGTTGATCATATGACTCTAAAATGTTTCGAAAAGATTCAATTCTCAGTATTTTCCATCTAAAATTAAGAAAATTTGCCAAGGCAAGACCACCGGTTAAGCCCCCCAATATTTTTTATAAAGCGCTACTGGGTATATGTAATATCTAATATTATATTTTCCTCAGAAATATTTTATTTTTTGTTTTTATTTTATGAATTCTAATCTCTTTTTCTAGCCTTATTGAAGACTATAAACCTTGTCAAAATTATCAAAAATGTTTACAATTAAATATATATTTTCCATAAATTCAAAGGTGTCTGACGACAGTATTATCTCATTATAATTACAAATGTTGAAATCCAATATATTTTCCTTGAATTACTCATAACCTTCATAGTATCCCTAATTATACAAAAGATTATACATGATAAAAGAATAAACACAAAATAGTTACCATCGTAAGGAAAGTAAATTATTAAAGACATTGCGATATGTGGTATATATATGTGATATATCTTTTGATAATTCTCTGTTTTCCCGCGAAACACCACAATGATTATACATGATGAAAGAATAAACACAAAATACCACATCGTAAGTAAAGTAAATTATTAAAGACATTGCGGTATGTGGTATATATATATATATATATATATATATATATATATATATATATATATATATATATATATATGTGATATACCTTTTGATAATTCTCTGGTTTCCCGCGAAAGACCACTGTTTTACTATATATGTTCACTGTTCCTATATCGTAATACGAGTATATTACGATATATGAACAGAGTTGTTATTATATGAATAATAAGATTTGAATTATATCAAATAATACGACGGTAAATTTCACCCGAAGTGCACATATTCTGGTTCTAACACTCCAATAGGTGAAACTCTCCTCTTTCTATTACTTTAAAATTTCCTTACATCAAAAATCTGATTAAAATCTTCAAATTTCAGTAACAAATAGATAATTTCTATCTATTATCCTAATTCTTATTGTAGAGGTTGTTTAATTTTTTTCTCTTGATTGAATTTAAATCAGCTACCAGAAGGAATGCAAAACATGAATTTAAAATGAACGTATAGCCATTGCTATATATTCAAAAGACACCCCATTATATAAATTCAAACAGTTTCCACTGTCTGTTTTTATATAAATAATTTTTAAAAATTTTATTATCTATTCATACATTAATGGCAATATGAATAGAAGCATTTCTGTTACATGATTTTTCATTTGAAATCATGTAAGGTTGAGATAAAATACAATTGTTTAGATTTTTTACTCGTTTATTTAAGTTGTGAAAAATCATCAGATATATTAGATATCCTTATTTTTATCACCTCGAAACCCAGATATACACAAACTTACATACCTAAGCTAGGATTCGAACCGCGCACATCTGCGGCTGAAACCTCATGTATGTATAGCTTATATAATATTTAGTAATTTTATCAAGTGATATGTTGTTGCTTGACTCAATGGAGCAAAATTTTAATCAAATTGGCAAACGTGAGTTTTAAAATATTTTGAGAAAACTGAGTGAAAAATTAAATTTAGCATTTTCTATACCTTGCTAAGTAGGTACATAAATAAAAAGGAAATATTAGTGAAATAACTGATAGATCTTTTCTTGATCTACTAAAAAAATATATTTTTTCAATTCAATTCCAAGCTTTCAACCCATAATGAAAAATATCAAATAGAAAACTCCTGGCAATTTGTTCAAAGTCAGAAACAAAAATTCGAGATAATACTCATCGATTTTTCAATGAAATCAAGCTACGAGTTTTACTTGAATGTATTTTCGAATCATGTTCTACGAAGCGTTAAGCGAAGTCAATTGAGGTATTAAAAGTTATATAAGTGATTAGTGGATATTATTACGTGGAATATATACGTTGCATTTTTATGTAATTGTGAACAAATGCAATACGTAGAACTATTATTAATGACGTTTAACGTTGAACCGGTTCTAGATAAAATATCAAATTGAGATGTCCATAAGATTAACAGTGGTTCCTAAAATTTTAATAATGGTCTGCGAAGAAAAGTCTGCAAGTTGGGTTTCACGCGAAGTGGACTTACATGTGGTTTAAGATAGCAGACATTTTATGAGTCAAATAACATCTATCGATTGAAGCCTTTCAAAGGAACACTAAATGCTCTTTTCAGAGATTTTAAATGGTTTTACTATATTTACAGCTCGATGTTCTCTGGAGTTACAGATAACGTGGCCATTTTTTTTACCAAAACGGGACATCCACGGAATTATATAATAAAAAAATAAGAAGAAATAAAACAAAAGGCACTAAAGCAATAAACACAGTATAGTTCATCAAGAAGGATCTTCTAAGCTCCATCAGTTGTGTGACCTCTAAGTCCTATTTTTGTATTTGTCTGCTGAAAAAATTTCTTGCAAAATATCGGGTATTATATATTTAGATAATTGTGGAACTCAGTGCATGTTTTATTTATATTTATCATCGTAATCATAATAGCTTTCATTAATAGGACACTGAACTCTGTTTTTTCACTTATATATATTTTGTTCATCTTATAAAAAGCTCTCTCAATAGGTTACTTTCAGGCAGACACAATGATGTACCCAATAAAAGTGGAAAAGTTTGTTAAATGAAGAGTTTTTGTACGAAGGTGCTGGAATAATTTGATCCAACAGTTTTCAGTAGAAACATTCTTGACATTTCAGTCAGACATTTCTTTCATCTGACAGAAAGTTGGAAATAAGTGGAAAATAGTCAAAGCCGTATTTTGACAGTTGCGAATAAATCTTTGCTAGTTCAGTAAATACAGCACTTTCTATACCTCTTCCCACAAAGATATTTTTGTTAAATTTGGCCATTCAAACACTTCTAGTTCTGGGTTTAATTGACAACCCTGCTTCAAGTATTCTTCCCTTGTTTTATAAATCTCGGTACCACAGTTTTCACATTTCGCTGGTCAACAGTAGCTTCTCTTTCTTGTCATTCTATGAACAGGTTACAGACAATGTGACAAGTGAAATTATGTTCTCTTTTAGTGGCAGGTTATCTCGGAGACATTAACTTGGCTGACTCTATGGGTGACACATTTTTCCATTCGATTTTCAACACTTCATGAAAAGTCGCTGCTTGTGAGTGCAGAAAATGTAAGATTTTCTGAATTGAGCTGAGATTTTCGAAAATCTTCTTGAAGGTATTTGGGTATCTGAAGTTCTTCAAAAGCTGAATTATTTTTAGAACTCTCTCAAACGTGGACATCAACTCAATCCGCCTTGTTTTTCCTGTAGCCCGGCAGTTTGTGATACTTTGTCTCGGTATAATCACAAAACTCTTTCGAAGCTTCTACTGGGACGCAGTAGATGTAGAAAACTGAGTAAATTTTCACCACAATACATTCGAAATCAACAGGAAAACAATCAGAGTCAGTTTTGATAGCGTTATAAACTATGTGAGCTCCACATCCAATTCCAATAAACTGTCTGTCGACTAATTATCTTTGAATATAAACTTAAATTCAAACACTTGAACTTATGATTTACACTTTAATGACTACATAGCATGACGCGTTTCGTCGTTACAAACAACTTCTTCAGATGCTGACAGAATAATGAAGAAGCCGTTTGTAACGACGAAACGCGTCATGCTATCTATATAAAATAAAGTTTATATTCAATTATAATGGATTTACATCAAGTAAACGCCAACACTACTAAATATGACTAATTATCTTATTATTAGTGTATTATCTAATATTATTAATTATCTTTAGGTCTGTTTGCAAAGCGGGACTATAGCGACCTGGATGAGGAGATCAGGACAGATTGACCGAAAGTAGTACGAAAGTACATAGTAGTAATTTTACTCTTTCAAACAGGTTTTGTTTGGGATGATTATCTTCCTTTCAAAGTGAATTTTTGTACCTTTAAAAAAAAATCTGAAATCAATGAATCAGTAGTTATTTTTAAACAATAAACTTAATTTTGAAAAAATTCAACTTAACACTTTTAAAACCACAACACTCGTTAGATGTTCTACGAATCCAAAAGTTTGGTGATTTTTGACGAAGATATAACCTTATTCAATCACGTGAAATGCACTGCAGTAGAGCAAATGAACTAGACCACCATGAATATAAGAGACCCACGCTCACCTACACGATGCAATAAAAAACATTCCACGTCATAGGAATTATTCCGTTAATTGTATTGGATATACCAGAAAAACAATTCATATTCAGTGTTATAATTTATGACTGTATGAGGTGTACTAAACCGCTCATATATTATATTTTCACGTTCTAGCATTTCCAGCTGTAATGTACTCATAACATTGATAAATTTCGAGACACAGAATATTTCTTAAAATGAAATCATTTCTTGTTACGTTTATTCCCTTTTTTAAATTGCTATAATAAAAGTAACGACGATATGTTTTTACTAAAATTTATTCAATAGACTTGGGCTATCAAAAGATAACCTCCATTTATTGTTGAACTTTACAAACAAGGTAAAGAAACAAGGAATAATAATTCTTCACCAGCAGGTAATAGAAATAAAAAATAACAATAAAGCCTGCACTTGGAATCAGCGTTTGACACGTGTTTCGAGCTTATTGGCTCTTTTCAGATCGGCGTAGTCAAGTTTCAGATGTACGAACTTGGAGACAAAAATACAAAAAGAAATCGACAATTTGTGGCTTATTAATGAACATCTCTGGATTAGGAGACTCCATCATTGTTTGCCAATTGGCAAGCCGTTCTGAAGAGAACATGCCTGCCAGTAATATTCTATTTCTGTTTATATACATATATATCTATGTATAAATATATATATATATATATATATATATATATATATATATATATATATATATATATATATTATATATATATCTATGTATAAATATATATATATATATATATATATATATATATATCTTGAAATTGATTTATTGCCTGTTTAAGATATTTATTTTGAAAGTTTTTAGCAATAACAGGTTTTTTTAATATGAAAAAGTTTATATTTTTTTTTCTTTTTTTTTTTAATAAAAAAATGAACTTTTTCATATTAAAAAAGCCTGTTATTGCTAAAAACTTTCAAAAAAAATATATATATATATATTAACGTTAAACACTTATTGAAAAACAGATGAAGAGCTATAGCTATTTCATAAAATTCATATTTTATAAAATAGAGAAAATACATAAAATAGAGTTCGAAATCAAACGAAATGTTGGTGAATATCAATAACCATGAAATCCAATATTTGGGATGTTTTCTTGACTCGTGAGTCAAGATGGGACTCTCATGTGGACCATGTTTGCAGAAAACTCAGTAGAGGCTACTATGCTCTTCTCCAGTTGAGGAGTAGTATTGCGCAAAATGATCTGATAGGTGTTCATATATATATTGAATACTATATGTATTCAATCATACATACAGACCTATTCTATAACACTTTATTATGGGGAATTTCGACTGATTGGAAGAGAGTTTTCATTGCGCAAAAGAGGGTAATAGGGCTTTTGTTTCGTCTCCATCCCACTGAATCCTGTAGGAAATATTTTATAGAAAATAAAATACTTACTCTGCCCTCTATATTTATCCTCAAAGCAGCTATGTAAGTGAGGTAAAGTTTTGACTATTTTATTAAACTGGAGGTATCATATAGCACTAGAAATGGAAACAAGTTACTTTTTCCCAAGCACAAAAGTGCCTTATATGAGAAGAGTCCCAAGTATGTATCTGTGGCCATTCAAAATAAATTACCAGCTTATATTACTAACTTCAGTAGTTACTCTGAAAAAGTTCAAAAAAGAACAAAAATTATTTCTGTTTTGTAGAGCATTTTATACGTTTCAGGAATTCTATTCAACATAGGTGAATTCTGATCATAGTTTTCTTTTTGTGTGCATGTAATGTATCTGCCTATACATTCAATTGTTTACTATTATATCTTTTTATTATATTTTTAAGTATTATTATATATTATATGACATGTAGACGCTCATTGTAGCCTAAGTACGAATGAAATTATTATTATTATTAAACAAACATGTTCAATCCCGAGTTAATTTTAAGCATTGAAAGTATTAGTAATTTATTGTAAGTGTTCATATATGAGGTCAAAGAAGAACATAGATTAATTGATCATAAAAATATTCATTGAGGTTATTGAATGTGCCGTGAGATGGAAAGGCTTTTGTAATAAATTCATGAAAACTGTAAGGTCAGTAAGAGAAAATTTCATAGTTAAGATAAACAATAAATTATTTATAAACATATTATACAGAACGCAGTAATTTTTTCTTGGGAAGGTCATAGTGAAACAACGCAAAAACAATATCAATTAATTGATATAAAACGGATTAGTAAAATATTATACAGCAATAATTGCTTATCCATTTATAATATTATGTACGTTAAATGATATTCAATATGAAGGGTTATCCTTAAGAAAATGTTGAGGCTACTATAGTCTCTTATAGTAGTAGAAATACAGTATAGATATATGTAGAAATTTAGAAATACGACGTAGCTATGTCTCATTTCTACAGTAAATAGGATATAATACCCTCGGAAGGTTGAGAGGTTGAGAGCATTCATAACTAAAGAATAAGATAATTTTCAACTGAATTTGGTTTAATTTTTGAACACACTTGTAACTGTAAAAATATTTTTTCAAGTTCTTAATGCGATAACGATGTTGAGTTTTAATTTCTTCTCAGAAAAGGAACACACATATAATAGTGACTCATAAGCAGTAAATAAACTTCTAATATGGTAAAATTTCAAGGAAATGAGTTGTCGCTTGCATAAATTACCTAAAGGCTCCCTAAATAAAAGGGTTAGTCGTTGATGACTCACACGTAAGTCTCGATTGTTCACTCAATCTATTAGGGTAATAATTAGAGACCGGATGATCGGCACCTTAAAAAGCTTGTTATATGGAAGTATTCTCGAAATATGCAGAACATGCTAAATCAAATGAAAAATTTCGGTAACCAAAAATAAAAGAAAAGTAGGTCTATATTTTTTTCACTTCAAAATCTGCATACAATTAGTAAGTTATCCTTCAGAGACGATCATAAGTGACATTGCACATACAATTGCAGTAACATTATATAACATTAAAATCATCTGAAATTTTTGTAAACATAAAAAATCAAGTATTATTTCAAATGTTCAATAGTATGATTGCGTCTTCAATCATTTAGAATATTTTTTTAAAAGGAATAGGTTGCTGCTACACCCAGTGAGGTAACTGGCCAGAATTTTAATTAGGTATGTGCAGCACTTCAACTTCAATTGAATGAATGAATGCCTTGTTAGCACTTATAGTTTCTGGCGAAATTTCTGCCGTCCCATTAATGAAACTATCAACTTGGCACAAACGTTCAAAGCTTGTGTTATTGTTCAATATGTTTTCAAACTAAAGATACAAAAAAACCAATCAAAGTCATAATTATTATTATTCAATATCCGTTGTATTTTGTATAAATTTGGTCCAATTCACTTTGGTGCATTTCGGAACTATAATATGCGTCATAACAAAATCTTAGTTAAAATATGCTATTACCGTTGATAATTGCTTAAATATGCCACTACTTATGCAAATATCCAAATGCATATAATATAGTCCTTAGTAATGATGAAACAAATTAGATGTACAGGAACTGTCAATGTGGTCCTGTAGTACAAATTTTATTCAATAAAATGATAAACATGAACAATTATGATTGAAAGCTCTAAGGCTAAGATACCTCTACATGAAAATTTGAACATCAAGGTTGACAAGAATGTATGTATAATGAATATGTAATTCAAGATAAAAACTGCTGTGAAACTTGATGGTGTTTTGAAATAACAATTATTCAAAATGTGATCAAAACATCACTAAGTACAAAATAAAGCGTTGCCTGCAATAATACTGCAATAATAAACTGGATTTGATAAGGAACATAATTAATCAACTTCTTCAATAGTTGGCCCTGCACCTCCAGCCCCTGGTGCAGCACCTCCTGCTCCTCGGAAACACCAGTCACACCACCTGGCATTCCTAGAGGAACTCGTCCTGCACCTTGGTACAGTTTTGTTATGATAGGATTGCAGATGCCTTCCAGTTCTTTCTGTTTATGTTCATACTCTTCTTTTTCTGCAAGCTTCTAGCCAAGCAATTACTTCATTACATTTTTCCATAACTGTGTTCTTATCACTTTCGGAGATTTTATCCTTTATATTATCATCTTCCATGGTGCTTTTGATGTTGAAGCAGAAAGATTCCCAAATAATTTTTGGCGGAAATAGTGTTTTTCTGCTTTTCGTCTTCACTGCGGTATTTTTCAGTATCATTGACCATTCTCTCATTATCCTCCTTGCTAAGACGACTTTGTCATTGGTTAAAGTCGACCTTTTCATTTCATTTTATCATTTTCGAATTTACCTAGCAAATTGTTTCGTAATCGCACGTTCAAGTGGTGAAAGTCTGGGTTTGTTTAGTTGGAATAGTAGTGTTTCTCTTGATAAGGGCAGTCATAACACCTCCAGCAGTTTCAATACCAAGTGACAAGGGTGTAACATAAGTAAGTAATGTGTTGACATGAAATGTACGATGAAATCGTTTATGATGGTTAGTGATTGGAAGTTTTTTTGTTCAGCAGTGATTCGACATAGATGGCGATATTATGCATCTTTTAATGTATTAATTACACTCACAGAGAAAAGGCATTTCAGTAATCCAAATATGTGTTGTACATATTATATATTATATCGTGAGATTGGATAATGTTTACGTGAAAGCTTAGATTATTCGACGAAAACAATTTACAATATCTAGATGGAAAAAGCAATAGATAACGGAAACGTTAGGGTTGTCGAAACAAATCTGAACAGAGAAACAAACTTTTTGGCAAGTTATCAAAAGTTAAAGAAACCACAGAATATTTCCGAACGTTATCGTGAAATTAACCGCTGTATGTATATAACCTGATGTAATAGGAGGGCTTTCAGAATATCTAAATAGTTGAGGAAGAAATTTAAACTGTTATAATTATTTCAACAGGTTTCTATGAATTTAACGTTCGATGAATGATAAAACAGTTATTTATATGTATTCACGAACAAAATTCATATTCATTCATATAATTATGTGTGTATAAGTGTTAATAGGTGAATGTATATGTATTTGTGTGTTTAAATTTATATGTATGTATACATTCGGTCAGCATTTAAGTTTTTTTTTTACTTCTATAAGTATTTTATTTCATTTCATCAGTTGTGATTCATATCACAAACTCTTTCATTTGAAATGGAAGTACAAAATTGAAACTTTTGTATTACCAATTTTGTTTTTTGTATATGTTGTGTTTCCTGTTTTGTAATTAGGACTTGCCCTGTAAAACAGTGTATGATAAATAAATGAATAAATAAAAACACGAAAACCAATGTTAACAATTACCACACTTCGATTGATTGTTTGAATGTTCATTGAATACTTGCTGAATCTCAATGCATGATAGCAATGCTGATCTATTGATGAGACTCCGTTCAATGAAAATTTAATTAAAAAAACACGTAGTTTCACAAAATTATATTGTTGCTCGAATATTCGTGTAACTCGAAAATTAAGTAACACCTCGAAACGATTGTCAAGCAATATAATTCTCTAAACTAAGTCAAGTGTTTTTTTATTCAATTTATCCGGTAGTTTGTTGTTAAATTCATTACAAATAACTTGACTATAACTTCCACAAGAATAACGGATTTAATTCCTAGACTACATGATTTCTGATACCGAAAACAAATTCATTGATATATATGGTGATGAACTCTTCTTCAAGTGAGGATTTCATTGAGTATATGTACTACATAATAAACCTCTGCTATCTCTAACTGCCGTATCTATCAACCACATTTATCAACCACGTCGGGTTTATTTATTTATTCACGCACTTCTTCCTGATATGTAAAAGTTTTGTATATTGAAGTGAATAAATAAATTATTATAATGTGACAAGTCTTTCCACAAACAAACCAAGCATTACGTTCATTGTACATTTGTTCTAATTATACAACGTTTCGTATCAGAACTATAACTGAGAAGAATGTAATATGAAAAACATAGATTTAATCTCATTGAAGGCCTTAAAATATTATTTGTCTATCAATAAAATTATAGTTAATTTGAAAATTTCAATGAGTATCATTTTCAGTTTTTCAATAATATAAGTTTTAAAACAGCAAAATCATTCTCTGATATATCATATCTATCATATATCTGATCATTTTCTGATATATCATATATAAATGATTAAAAACATCTCTCAGTGAGATCACATTATCATTTGATAACCTATTAATTGACCGAACCAAAAATATATATTATTTGAAAAACTGAAACTGGTGCGAATGTGTTTCAAACAAAGTAATGGAGCTAATAACCTTTCAATTATTTCGTTAGAAAATTTGTTAGCAATTAGTTGGAGAGCAGCTGTACTACTCCATAAGTCTCGGAAATCTGCTCTTGTAACACCAACTCTTCTCAACTCAATGAGAAGCAATGATCATTAATCGATTGGGCCGATACTTGATGAAAATCTAAATACATAATTTAAATAAAACTAAGTAGTTTTTCGATTTTCACTTTTCGATTTTCACAGATGTTGATGAAAAACATGACAATGTCGTTTCGCCAACACAGTGGCTTCGTCAGATGTTAATGATAAACTGGTTTATCATCAACATCAGTTTATCATCAACATCTGATGAAGCCACTGTGTTGGCAAAACGATATTGTCTTGTTTTGAATTCATTATAGTGAAAATCGAAAAACTACTTAGTTTTATTTAAATTATGAAAAGTAATGAGATAGAAAGTCAAGTTGACAACTATCACTCCACACAGATACTCGAATTAAAGAATAATGACTCTTTTACAAGATGGTTTTATTTTTTTCGAAGCATCTTTGGTGTTCAGATATTTTAAGTTTTAAATTCCTGCCAGTTTGACCGATATATACTTTGGGACAGGTACCACACCTCAACTTATAGGTACCCGATTTATCATCAGTGTTGCATACGTAGAATCGGTATGCAGGACGTATTTCAATGGAGTATTCACATTAAATTTAGCAAGGCATATCGTATCGTTATTATAAATTTCTGTATCTCGTTCTTTCAGCCCTTGGATCAGCATACGAATCCAAGATAATGCATGTAACGGTGGCTTATGAAGTCGTCCAGAGTAGCATACGTAGCGATTGAATATGCACCTAAGCATAAGCGTACACGTCCTGAAGAATGATAAATCCCGCGAAATGAGTAAATAACACAACTAAGCGACGAAGATACATCCCAATAAACGACCCACTCCGAACTCTACCCGAATTGGCACAACCAGCAACATTATAAAGACAGGAAAGCCTACAGAAGACCAGGCTTTAACAAGAATGCTTATAATATAGATCTCCTTAGCTGGCCGGTTTTCCCAAACTCAGTTCAGTGAAAATACTAATACAATACACTTAATACAAGCGTTTTGCCCGAGATGGTGTGTTTGTAGTTCCTGTATACAGTCATCTTCTATGCAGCTGTCTCATCAGCAAGTTGTATGGAAGTCAAAATACGAAAGAGGAAAAACGACACGCAAACAAGTGTATTATTCTTAAGTCGCACAAAGTATTATTCTTATTATTATTCTTAGTGAAGTAGAAAGTTTTTTCCTGCAAAGTTTTTTTTTCCTTAATTATACGATATGATGAACCTATACTATTCGCCTTATTTATAAAAACCATAAAACAATAATGAACACTGTAAAGTAAGGATGGCGATTCTTTCCGAAAAAAATTGACTTTTGAATCGATTCAAAATTTAATATAAAAATCGAGGTATCAAAAAATGTATCGTTGATGATTGATGAGCCCAATACTTGGAGAAAATTAATATCCATAATGAAACAATATTTGGAATTTTCTCATACATTATCAACAATATGCATGACGCGCGTTCCGAAGTACTACTTCCTTCAGTTCTAAAGTAGTACTTCGAACCGCGCGTCATGCATATTGTTGTTAATATATGAGGAAATTCTAAATATTGTTTCAATATTTAGGATTTATTTTTATATAAGTTTATACTTTTTGATTTTACCTTCGAGTTGAGGTTTTCAGCAAAAATACAAGCTAATTAAAGCTCATTAAATGCTAAATTTCTCGAAATGTATTCAGATGACACGTTCAACTAATTGTAAAGTATTTAATTATTGTTATCTAAGAAAAAATCGAATCTCGAGTTTCTCAGGTGAATATCAATTCACTAGATGGATTCGGTAATAAGTACCTAACAATTTTTTAAATCCGTTATTTTGGCCAATGAAACATCCCTACTGTGAAAGTCACTGATTGCATTTGTTCCGAGAACATATATTCTGACAGTATCTAGACCAATATGACTCAAATTTGGTATCTTGTGGAGAATAACTATATCAGTTACACTATCCTAGTGAATTAGCTCTAAACTATCTACTCAGAGAAATATTCTCCTCTGCAGTGGTTAGAATAACCTACGATATTTATTTTTCATTAGTCTCAGCTTGAGATGATAATACGAAATAAAGAAATAAAGTATTGATAATTCGAAGGTTTTATTAGGTGCCTTTATTAATTGATAGCCTTGATCGTCTAGAAGAATATTTCTTTTGAAATAATATGATTTCATTTTACACGTCGTGATACCGCGAATAAAGTAATTGAATCACGGTAGCCGCAATTAATTTAAGTAGCACCTATCGACC